>JADBJO010003648.1:57500-102500 GCA_016801955.1 Conus betulinus | reverse complement strand
TGGGCAACACCATTCTAACGTCAAACATCAAGATGAACGTGTACCAAGCCTGCGTGCTGAGCACTCTTCTCTATGGAAGCAAAGCATGGACCCTGTGCTCTCGACAAGAACGCAGACTGAACGCATTCCACCTGCGCCGCCTCACAAGACTCCTTAACATCACTTGGCAGGACTGCATCACCAACAGTGACTCCCTGGTCCAGGCGGGGATGCCGAGCATGTTCGCCATGCTGACACAGAGACACCTATGCTGGTTTGGCCACGTCAACCGCATGGGCGACGGTCATCCCAAAGGACGTGCTGTACGGCGAAACTGGCTACAAGCACTAGACCCACAGTAGAGTCCACCCTACGCTAAAAAGCTGTATGCAAGCGCGACCTGAAGGCAGGCAGCCTCGACCCAGCAGACCTGGAGACAGCAGCTCCAGATCGGGTCAGCTGGCGATCCACCATCCAGGCCAGCATCAAGCAAGCAGAACAGAGATAGAGGCCCAGTGGGAAAAGCAGAGGCACCGCAGACGGCAAAGAATTGCGTCAGCACCAACTGACACTCATGACCGAGACTTCACCTGCAGCAACTGCAACAGAGTCTGCCGCTCAAAGATCGAGCTTTCAGCCACAGTAGGCGCTGCAACTCCATAACTGACTAATCCATGGCGCAACACCATCGTCTCTCGAGACAGACGGATACCATCAGTTACAAAAGTATTCATCGTCACAGTAAGGTGTGGTTGTGTTCAATGATCAATTTCGTAAGTTTTGATGGAAAATATTTTGCTTGTCTGAAATTGACACAGACAGTATTATTTCTTTTTACTGGTTAAAAGAAGCTAGAAACTTTAATGCATTAAATATCCTGAGTATCCTACACAAAGAGAAAAATCCAACACTGTTGTATGGTAGTCGCTCATTTTTTCACCTTTTGAATCGAGAATATAGAGCATCCTGTACGCGTTAGCATGCTGTCTGTAATCTTCCATCTGAATGACTTTCAGCAGTATCTGAAGTATTTGATAAATGAACATGAGTAAGCTCGATATCTCCCTTGTTCGCAATTATTCAAATCATTTGGAGTTGTGTGTTCCACAGTCCACATGTAAAACTTGTATTTAACGTATTTGATAAATGAAAGTAAGTAAGTTGGATACCTTCCCAGTTCGCTGTGTATCAAATCATTTGGAGTTGTGTGTTCTGTAGTCTACATGTTACACTTTCTGTTTCAGAGCAGCTGATTGTATTTTATACATCTGATATTCAGCTTACAATCCTCAACATTCAGTCCAATATTTAACCACCAGTGGTACTTGCAGATATAATAATCTGAAAAAAAATGTATGTGTTCAACAGTTGTCAAACTTGAACATTAATGAGAAGATGCCCACAACAACTCTCTTTGCTCTACTTATAAGTTCTGCACAAGTTAAATTGAAACCTAACGTGATAGAAAATATAATCCGAGTTAACTTCATTGCACCAATGACTCATTTTGTAAACTTTCAAACAAGTATCTCTCACGTCCCGCAGAGTATCCGCCCTTTCGGAAAAGTATATTATTTATACATATTTGTTTTCAATTCAAGTCTTGAGTTTGTGACCGTATAGGAGTCTCTAATGATAGGACAATCTGATTTGAAAGTATTGGAATAGACAATTCTAGGAACTCAAATGTAATAGCCTGCCTACCAGTTTCCATAGATTCCCGATAACAGTTTATTGATCAATAAAGAAAATGGCATGATGTTGGAAATATCACCCTATTTCAACCCTTTGTACATACACTATGTCACTTAACCCATTCCTTCACATGCACGCTTCATGCGTGCATTCACATCAGTCAAGTTATTTTGATAGCGAAATAATGAACTGCATCGGTTTTGGTTTTAAGACATTGCCAATAGAGTTGCCTACCCTTGTTCAAGTGATTTTTGCATTCCAGACATGAATTCTTCTTGACAGTGAAGCCATATGTGAGCAACTGCAAAAAGATGGCCACAAAAATTTGGAGATGAAAGTCAGTGAGTGTCATTTGATATCTTAAGCCATTCTTTACTTGATTGCTACAGTATTGGATATTTCAATGTCTATGGAGAAACCTGTGATTTCTGTGGCAGTGAAAGTTTCTTTCAACTTTAAACAGAAATAAGTATCACCGAGAGGACTGTGAACTCTCGAAGATCCGACAGCATACATTGTTTGAACCATATACTGGTGCTGCATGGGACAGAATTATGACCATTTGGGTCTTGGAGGGACAGTGGTCATGGATTTGATGTCTGAGCTTCCCAAGCATCCGTACCACTTGACATTTGACAATGTTTTTTTTACACTACTGCTCTTCCGACTGAGTTAGCTGCCAATGAATTTGGTGCAGCTGGAACCACCAGGACAAGCAGAGTGGGCAACTGTCCACCTAGAGGTGCCCTCGATTCGCAAAAGAACCCAGAGGAACTCTTCACTTCCAACATGACAGGGCAGTAATGCGCTGGTGGCGCAATGGCATGACAGCAACGTGGTGACCATCGATACAAACAGTGATCATGTCATGCCACTTGTCCAGGTTCGACGATGGTCAGCAACACAATGTCAGCTTGACAACATTCAACAGCCACATCTTATCAGGATCTGTAACACGACAGTGAAGGAGTCAACAGGGCAGACCAGAATATCAACAAACACGTCACTTCCATGAGAACAAAGAAGTAGTGGTGGCCGCTCTTCGTCCATACAGTGGAGACTGTCATGTAGAATGCTTGGTTGTTGTTCAGGAGAACGCCTGCGTATGATGCTGAACCTCTGGATCTCCTTCCCTTCAGGAGGCGTGTGGTGAAGGTCGACCTGATGCCACATGCTGCCATGGCCTTGCCAGACACCCTGCTCAACAAGCCCTTCCTGCTGTCCACAGAGTGCCAGCCCTTCCTGCTGTCCACAGAGTGCCAGCCCTTCCTGCTGTCCACAGAGCCAGCCCTTCCTGCTTTCCAAAGAGCCAGCCCTTCCTGCTGTCCACAGAGCGAGCCCCTCCTGCTGTCCACAGAGTGCCAGCCCTTCCTGCTGTCCACAGAGTGCCAGCCCTTCCTGCTGTCCACAGAGCCAGCCCTTCCTGCTGTCCACAGAGCCAGCCCTTCCTGCTGTCCACAGAGCCAGCCCTTCCTGCTGTCCACAGAGTGCCAGCCCTTCCTAATGTCCACAGAGCCAGCCCTTCCTGCTGTCCACAGAGTGCCAGCCCTTCCTGCTGTCCACAGAGTGCCAAACGAAGTTCGCTTTGATGGCACAGGACATTTTGCAGTTGCTTGAACCACAACAAAGCATTGCGCACTGTGTGCCACAAGAACACTAAAAAAAATCTGCCTCAAATGCAGAGTTGGTGTGCCCAACCAGTGCTTCAAAGTTTTCAGTCACATCCAGTAGTGTCTGTTCATTTGAAAGCCACTGGACTGCCAGGTTTTGCAACACTGTGTGTGAGGGTGTTGTTGTTGTTGTTGTTGTGTGCGCGCGCGTGCGTGCATGTGTGTCTGTTGTGTACACGCGCGCACATGAGAAAAGTAATAATTTTGCTTGATTGCCTACTAACAAACAATTATTATACTGGATTTGTCTGCACCGGGACTGAAGTGCTTATTTTCATTTTGATTTACCTTATCTGTTTACCAGTGATTTATTGTTAGAAAACGATGACAGAGTGTCAATGACTAAAACAGAGGACGTTGTTGAACAAAATCAGTGCTATTTTTTGTTGTTGTTGTGTTTCGTGTGTAAAATGTACAGTCTAGTACGGACAGAGCATATATGGTCTTGTTCCCATGCACGCTTAAAGCGTGCAATGTGAAATCACATCAGGCGTACGTCTGGCAAAACGCACTCATTCCCCCCCCCCCCCCCCCCCCCCCCCCCCCCCCCCCCCCGTGTTTTTATGCAAATATCCATACTATTGGACTTATAATTACATGCAAAAACTAAAAAGATCACCAATATTTACAAAATAATTGGGTAAATTTCGCTCGACATCTGATGTTTGCTTTACAGTATCTCTACATGTTTTTATACAACGATATATTCTCTCTTGAACTCTCTATTTTCAAAGAACTGACCACAAAGAAACTATCCTAGGAATCCGTTAGGTCCAGTGGCTTTACCATATTTTAGTTTTGTAGTAAAATGTATCTATCTATCTATCTATCTATCTATCTATCTATCTATCTATCTATCTATCTATCTATCTGTCTGTCTGTCTGTCTGTCTGCCAGTCTGTTTGTCTTGCTCTTTGTCTGTCTATCTATTTACTTATCTTTATAATTAATTAATCAATTAATCAATCAATCAATCTATCGATGTATTTGGTTCCCAGCCGACCACGTTCATCGGTATAATCATCTTCAAAATCACCGTCAATTCTTCAGGGTCAACATATTTTTCTTGCACGTTCTTGAGTTGCGTGTTCCATTTCTCTATTGTCGTATAATTTCATTGTTGATATTTCTTGAGAGAGAGAGAGAGAGAGAGAGAGAGAGAGAGAGAGAGAGAGAGAGAGAGAGAGAGAGAGAGAGAGAGAGAAAGGGTGGAGGGAGGGAGGGAGAGGTGAGGCTGGGGTAGCCTATACTTAAACTAGCAGATATTTCTCTCTCTGTCTCTCTCTCTCTCTCTCTCTCTCTCTCTCTCTCTCTCTCTCTCTCTCTTTACTGTATGACTGACAGTACACTTGCCAACTCGGAGACACTTAGAAATGACCAAAAGCCATTTACTCTGTGGGGAAATCTGCACTGCAATGCAACAGACTGGATCATGACAGTCTGCAGCAGTAAGTGATGAGGTCAAAAGTCTGCAGAACGGGACAAACATTCTCTGGAGCCCATGGCATTGGCACAGGTTATCACCAAACTCACAACCACCTGAAAATCTTAGAAGGCCTTCAGTACCTATGTCTGTTGTGCAGTGAGCATTCACCGACACTCGAAAAGAAAGCACCAAGTGTAGTTTGATGACACTACACAGAATTCGAGAAAGATAAGTGATTGCTCGTTCATTTTCGTTGTCCTAAGTGTTGCATATCTTGCCGGAAGAAGACCTAAGAGGTCAAAACGCGTTGTGTTTTGTCTTGTGATTCGTTTGTCCACGTTGTTCGGTGAAGTCATGACCTCCGCCACCAGTCAGTCACCTCACTTTGCAAGTAATGGTACAGATAGACTTCCTTTCACTCTAACAAAGCATTGAGCTTGCTGAGAGATAGTCCATCCTCCAAATATAATTTTCTGACGCATTTCTGAAGTTCAGACAGAATTCAGCAGAATGAATGGCAGGTTCTTAGGGATTAAATTTTTGAGCTACAAAGACGTGCCAAGAAACGTTAAAAGAATTTTTTTTTCCATGGACTATATTGCCTCAAGCTTCCCGACATAGCTTATCATGCTGCTGCCGTTCTGTTCTCCGAATGGGATAGCTTAAAGTGACGCGGGACCGATTGCTGTAGCAAAGGTTGCTTTGTCATCTCAAATCAGCAAGCTGCTAATCCATCAATTGTCTTAGCTGTTGGTCAAGCAACGTATGATGGACGGCGTAGAATTCCAACCATTTGCAGCATCCATTATATCCTGCACCCGTATCACAATTGTTCCAGATCACAACTCGGTCTCTGTCTCTCGGTCTCTCAGTCTCTCGGTCTCTGACTGTCTGTCTGTCTGTCTGTCTGTCTGTCTCTCCCCTCCCCTTTTTTTGCCCCCCCCCCCCTCTCAATATGTCATCCCTCGCCTCTCTACTTCCTACTTCTCATATAAACATTTGTTTCCTGGTCATCACAGCAGCAGTGCAAGTTCTGATTTACTGGCTGTTCCTGACGTCATTCTACAGAAATGAATGCATTCTTCCGATACTTCTATATATTTTTTATTTGTGTTGTGGTATAAAGGCATAACTTGGTGTCTCCTTTCAAGTCGTGGACATTATATTGCGGTAGCTTCTGGTAATTATTCTTTCAGCAGAACTTATTGCCTCACCGAATTAGTTATGCCTCCGTGTATGCCTTTCTTGAAGTAAACGCTGATTAGTATGAGGTCCGAAATCATGTTTAATCGTTGGTCTGCTCTTGAAGAGTGAACATTCAGGATAATCTGGTTTCTGTCAGCTGACTGCGTTGACGTTCCGGAACTGGAGATGTTGTATAGAACTGTGGATGAAACTGATCCCGTGAAAGATCGTGTGCCATCTTTCGTTCCAGCCTGATGCTCCTTTGCTATTTTGTGATTTCCTATTGTTGCCCTTGCTAGATTCTCCTCTGATGTTTAGCATTATTTTTTACCCTTTATCTTCTGTGGTTCTATACGAGTCTTTGTTTCCATTTTCTCACCTGATCGACACTTGACGTGTTCATGTGATGCTAGTCCCAGTGTGTGCTGTTTTGTGACACCGGCTATTTACCGTCTCTTGAGACGTTTTTTTTCACTACCTGTGCTGCCTCTCAATTTTTTTCATTTTGTGGGTTTTCAGTCTTGTTGGTCTTGATTGGTTTCACACACACACACACACACACACACACACACACACACACACACACACACACACACACACACACACACACAAATGAGTCCCCAGGCATGGTTGGTAACTGTTTTGTCCCACTTTGTACTTCTCGACGATGCTTTCAAAGACAGCTTTTCTCTCTCTCTCTCTCTCTCTCTCTCTCTCTCTCTCTCTCTCTCTCTCTCTCTCTCTCTCTCTCTCTCTCTCTCTCTCTTTCTCTCTTAACGAACGGCACTAAAGTCTTCTGCGTGAGCACTTCCATGGGTAAAATAACAGCATCCACGTCCCTGAAGATTTTTACTAGGAGCATTTGTTAAATAAATGTCAGCGAACCGCCCAGAGAAACGTGGACAAACGAGTCACAAGACAAACCACAACGCGTTTCAACCTCTTAGGTCTTCTTCAGGTGCAACAAACATGAAACAAATAACGAAAATGCACTTAGCTTTGATCTAAGAGGTTGAAACGCGTTGTGGTTTGTCTTGTGACTCGTTTGTCCACGTTTCTCTGGGCGGTTCGCTGACATTTATTTAAGATTTGTTTAGATTTCCGCCTGCAGTCGTTTCACTTTGCAACTAGGAGCATTTGGTATTGACTATTAAGGTCTGTGAGACGTATAATGATATTGTCAACAAAAAAGATACTGGAAAAAACTTGCACATGTTTTACAATTCTAACTTCTTGGTTAGTATTGTTTCTTGTAGATTCCTTTGCTGCCAAATCATTAAGATGCCCAAATTAAATTCTTCAAACTTTTTTTTTTTAAAGTTCGTTGAGACAATGCATGTGGAAAGCCAGTTGGACCACCTTGCGTGGAAGTGATCCGCATGCCTGTTCAAAATGAAGCTACACCTTATCCCGATCTTCCTTCCCCAGCTTCAGATACTTGGCAATGCTTTTCAAATGTCGTGGTAAGTGCTAGGAACCTTCACGTATTTCCAGAATGCCTCTTCTCCTGACTGACCATCTGGTTGTTCATTGTTTTGGCTCTGTATTCACCATCGATGCTCTGACAGGGAAGACCTTCGTTTGATGGTTCAAACAGACATTGGCAGAACCTGAGTCATGCCCCTGTGTTTCTGCTTTTCTAGAATGCATACTCCAAAACGATTATCTAATGCTTGCTGATAATTAATTAATTTACTTGACTGTACGATTCTAGCACACTTTGTATACCTGAATGAATCGTATCATTCGGTATGTAATGCTACTTCCAGCTGTTTGACTGTTTTTAAATTTAAGTCTTTTTGCATGTTCTTTCCTGAAAGTAATTTCTCATCTGTTGATAATCCAGCAAACGGCTCTGTCTGTCTGTCTGTCTGTCTGTCTGTGCCTCTCTCTGTCTGTCTGTCTGTCTGTCTCTCTCTCTCTCTCTCTCTCTCTCTCTCTCTCTCTCTCTCTCTCTCATTTAAAATGCTTCAGTGGGTAGGTCCGTTGGAAAATCTAAACACCAATCTAATACTATGGTGTGTTATCAACACTGCTCTGTTTTTATTGATAAGCACATCGAGTCACCTTAGCCTTCTACCGGGGAGATTATACAGTGTTTCTCACGGTATGTCACTCGGATTAGCGTTTGGAGACTCTCTCTCGGCCTGCCTGTCGGTCCGTCTCTCTCTGGATGTGTCTGCGTCTGTTTGCTCATGTCTGTTCATCTGTGCTGTTTCATCGCCACTAATTTAAATGTATGTGAAGAAACACTTGTTTCACCGTGAAAGCATTCACAGGTAAATGATGCAATGCTGTGTAGATCTTGCTTTTGGGAAAGTTCAGAACGTTTAATGGTGTCTCCTTTTTATTACAAATCATCATTTTCTGTGTTTTATCAAAACAAAAACATCCATAGCATGACACTGAAAGCACGTATTTCGATACCAAAATGACCAAAATATTATCACCATGAAACACAAAGATTCATTCTTTATTAAATTAACTTTAATCGTTACCCTTTCAGTCGAAATATATGCGTGCTCCTGCAGACAGAGTAATCCGACCTTTTCCTACAGAGTGAGTCGGCAGGTCTCGCATCTTCCATCGAACTCAGAGCACGTGCAGTGTTTATCAAGAATGATCCTGGGCCTTTTTTCTACGAAGATTCGTGGCACAGCTCCCTAACATTCATGAAAGGTTGTTGAGCTGACATCTATCTCTCTATCCAGAATCAAAATCCCTTAACATGAAGATGGAGAGAGGACTTTGCTTACTAAGTCTGACGTTTTGGATTCCATCAATACGTTCTAATTGGTTCAGTGCATACGAATCCTTTTGTGAGAATGAAAAAGCTCGTCTCTGCTTCCAAACAGGCGAGCCATGTATTCGTTATCTCAATGGCTTAATTCAAGCGGATTTTTTCATCGGTTCGTTTAAAACAACTGACTGAACATAAAGAGCACTGGCACATGCTGGGTTTACGTGGAAAATGTGGACAAGACAATGACAAGATTGTTGTGGGTGTTAATACTGAATTTGGTGGAAATTTGGAAAACTATGTCACTGTGCATGAACCGATTTCCAAAGATGCTAAAAGCTGGAGTGCTGATATTCCACAGCGTTTGTGTTGTCAAGCTGAAGACCCCCATAGTCATGGATAAGTATATCAGCAACGGCAGTCACATTCTCATGGGACTTCATCATCATAATCCGGATTCTTATTTTGAAGCTCATATTGTTTTGCTTTCAGTGTCTGTCAGTCGATACGACATCCAGATTTCCACGAAAACGAAGACAACAGGTAAGGTATGAAACACGAGATTCTTTCAGAAAACAAGGTAAATACTTTTAATCCTATTGTTTAAAAGTAGATTGTACATTTATAACTAGTTAGCCAGCGCCGAACACGCGTGAAAGCTGCTGTTTGACAGTGGAAGTAGCTGTAACATAATTAATCATACTTGATGTGGTGGCTGGAACACCAAAACAAATATTTTACAAGTCGACTGTAGTGACGAATGTACAACAGCTTTCATAATTTTGACAGAAGCGAGAGAAAAAAAAGACTGAATTGATGCAATCATAAGGAACAGTTCTCATCTGAGTTTAGATCAAACGTGGGATCCTGGTGCTATGATTTGGAGATAGAAGTGTTTGTTTAAATGTGGTAAGATGTTTGATACCCACAGGCATGAATCAGGTCGTAAAGAAAAAAAAAAAAGAAGACGTAGAGCTTTTCGTTCTTGTGGTAGTCATTTAGATTAACTTGGCCGTTATGTAGCTGTTTACAGTGCGTAGGTCACTGAGTAGGTGTAAAACAGTTAGGTCAAGATGAATGTCTGCTATGAGAGATTGTATACTGAGCAGAGTGCGTTCAGTTACATATATATCATATTCAAACATACATTTTTTCGTATAGACACACATACACGCGTTGGGGGTGGGGGTGGGGGGGGTGGAAATGAGGAAAATAGAAAACCCTTTCACTAGCTGCATGAGTGAACCATCGTAATCCCTCTCAGAGGTAAAACCATTTATTTGCCTGCTCCTAGGCCTTTCGTCCGCTGGATCAGCCTCATCAGGGACATGGCTGATTGTATCTGAGCTGAGCTCTAGGCGTCAAATAGAGGCACACCACAGCCCACAATTCTGCGGTTTTCTCACCATCAAGAGTTCAAAACAAAATCCAACAGCACCTCCAAAGCAGCCAGCCAAGGGTAGTAATGAAACAAAATGAAAGTGTGAAAAAGGAAAAAAAAAAAAAAGTTACTGAAAACCAACATTATGCAAACAGTGTAAAAATGTAGGGGGCAGTCTTTGAGCCTATGCCTGAGGATTCATTCAAGGATGCAAGGAAGATCGAAAGATATGGAACAGTCTGAGTGGTTGGATGGGGGTGAAATGGAGGAGGGGTAATATACTAAGAATGGTGGTGTGAAAACTGATCTTAGGCTTTTTCATCTCGCATTGACGTTACAACTAATATGAAAGGTCGACACACACACATATATATATACATACATACATATATATATATATATATATATATATATATATATATATGCTGAACAATTAAGTACTGACTTGGCAGAGATTTGAAATTTAAAAAAAAATTGAAGATGAGGAAAATGGTAAAATGTATATTTTGAATATGGAAACCCCTTCACTAGCTGCATGAGGGAACCATCGCAATCCCTCTCGAAGGCAGAAGTATATGTATCACCTGCTCCTAGGTCTTTTTCGTCCGCTGGATAGGACTCATCAGGGAGACACGACTGATTGTGTGCGTGATCTTGGTGTCAAATAGAGGCAAACCACGGTCCGTAATTCTGTGGTGTTCTCACCACCAAGGGTTCAAAAAAGAATCCAACAGCACCCCCCCGCGAAGGGTAGTAAATAAAAAGAAAACGAAAGTGTAGAGAGGAAAAAAGTTGCTGTATAAAATGTAGGAGGACAATCTTGGAGCTTATGTTTGAGGATCCACACACACACACATATATATATATATAAAATGGTTGAACAATTAAGTAGTGGGGGAAACAAGTGCAGGCTAACAATTCTTCAGTCGTTATAGTAATGACTTGGCAAACGTTTTTGAACTTTCAGGTAAAGAAAAGGTCGAAGATGAAGAAAATGCAGGGAATATATTATAGATATGAGAAATCCTTCAGTAGCTGCCTCAGGGAGTCGAAGACGAAGAAAATGCAGGGAATATATTATAGATATGAGAAATCCTTCAGTAGCTGCCTCAGGGAGTCATCGTAATCCCTCTCGAAGGCACATCTATTTATATTGTCTGCTTCTAGGCCTTTCAGGAAGACACGGATGATTGTGTGTGTGTGTGCTCTTGGTGTCAAATAGAGACACACCACAGTCCATAATTCTGTGGTGTTCTCACACCACCAAGGGTTCAAAAAAGAATCTAACAGCACCCCCAAAGCAGCCAGCAAAGGGTAGTAAATGGAACTAAACGAAAGTGTGGAGAGAAAAAAAAAAAGTTGCTGAAAAACTGAAAGCATTATTCAAACAGTACAAAATGTAGGAAACAATCTTTGAGGTTATTATGCTTGAGGATCCATTCAAGGATGCAAGGGAGATCAAAAGATATGGAACAGTCTGAGTGATCAGCTCTGCTGTTCAATAACCCAAGCATTGTGAGTGGCTAGGAATAGTCCAGAACAGCCTTTACCTGGATCTCCTAAGAGATGCAATCTCCCACTGATTTACCAAACAATATAATGCTGAAATTAAGTAGTGTGTGTGTGTGTGTGTGTGGGGGGGGGGGGGGGGGGGGGGGGCAAGTGCAGGCTAACAATTCTTCAGTCGTTATAGTAATGACTTGGCATACATTTAAACTTTTAGGGAAAAAAAATGTTGAAGATGAAGAAAATGGGGAAATGTACATTTTAGATATGAAAACCCTTCACTAGCTGCATGAGGGAACCATCACAGAGACACACCACCGTCCTTAATTCTGTGGCGTTCTCACACCACCAAGGGTTCAAAAAAGAATCCAACAGCATCCCCAAAGCAGCCAGCGAAAGGTAGTAAATAAAAGAAAACGAAAGTGTGGAGAGGAAAAAAGTTGCTGAAAAACTAAAAACATTATGCAAACAGTATAAAATGTAGGGGACAGTCTTTGAGCCAAGTGCACGCTAACAATTCTTCAGTTGTTATAGTAATGACTTGGCAAACATTTGAACTTTTAGGGGAAAAAAAGGTTGAAGATGAAGAAAATGCAGGTTGACCAAACAATATAATGCTGGACAATTAAGTAGGGGAGGAAAACATGTACAGGCTGGTCACCACTCCTCCCCCAAGTATACTTCTAGGGTGAAAACTGTGAGTAAGATAAAAAAAAAAAAAAGACAGAAGTAAACAGTTTCATTTTAAATTGTATATTCTCCAATAAAATTTTCGCTTAAAAGCTTCTTCAGTAATGGCAACTGTTTAGAGAAACACACTGTATATATAAGGTCCATTAAACAGTTCAAGAAGATAGTTCAAGAAAACCCTTTTCTGTACAAATCGGACAAGTGGTTTAAACCCTTTTTCTCGTGCATTCATGTATCCACTTTCACACTCACTCACTTGCCCACATGTATCAAGATTTCCGTTCATCTTCACCTTCCACCTCACGTTAACACGGGCGTATGCCTTCTCTCCCTCCCACTCACCGCCCTCCTCCTCTCCCTCCAACGCCATCATCTCCACCAACGTATCAATCTGCTCACCACCATCACTTTTACTTACTCCCCATATATCCAACAAATCTAATCATGTTAACTTAAAAAAAATGTGCACACCATAATCTCCCTCCACTCTCGCCACCTACCGATGCAGTCTCCAGTGTCCTCAGAAGCACAGCACAACAGAATCGAAATATATCTTCCAAACCACAGGTAAACAACAATAAGTAAACCTAATATGTAAGGACAGAATGCCTACGTGGTGAATATTGGAAAAAAAGCAGAAGGGGGTGGGAGTGAGGGGGGGGGGGGGGGGGTTAAGGGCGCAGGGTAAGCGGGGGAAAGGAGAAGTCTGGGGGGGGGACGGGGGAGAGGGGAGGGTGGAAACAAAGGGAAATGGGGGGTGTCTTAAAGGGATAAAATTGGTCTTCTGTACTTTTTTTTGCTTGCAATTTTCGTAAATATTTATTAATGATCTTTTCAGGATTTTTACTGTGCATACATCCTGTCTTGTGTGTGTGTCCTTTGAAAATCGTGCTTATATTACATCAGAATGTTTCCTTCTGTAACAGTGTCTTTCTCTTCTCTGATATTATCGATTGCTATTATCTGCAAAAAATCTAGTTCTTCTAAATCAGGATGGGGGACTGCGCACACGTGTTTTGATACGTTACACTTAGTTGATTTTTTTAAACTTTGTGTCCGATTTGTGATTAGCCCATCTGAGTTTAAGTTTTTTTTGTGGACCCAACATACAACAAATCAGGTTGAATCTTACATCGTATAATGTATATTGCATTTTTTTGTAGTACAAGTCAAGTGTTTCCTTATTTACCAAAGTCTTCCACCCCAAGCTGATTTTATATACTCTTAGTATTCTCCCCAATGTTTACACGTGTCACATCTCTTTGCCTGGCAAGTGAAAGAACCTGGTTCTAATTTTGGTCCGTATTCTAGATTTCTCTTGGGGACCGTAGGTTTGTAAATTTCTCCTAAATTCCTACGGCGTCTGTCAGCTGATATTATTTGATTTTTATGAACAACTCTTATTTTCTGGGGTAGTGTACAGTATTGATAAATGTCTCCTTAGGCAGGGCAGCATTAGCAAACCTAAATTGCATACCTTTTGGAACAGTGTGATTATCTATGCAGTTTGATAGAACTGAAGAGATGTGACTCACATTATACAGTTTTGTCCGTGCACCTGATGACCTTACGTGGGAGGCCATACAGGTTTGATGCCATTGCAGAGGATCCGTTAAAGGAAGCAAGATAGATCACCATGTAAAAGAGCACTGAACCCTGCAAGGCTCCAGTGGAGGAGGGTGTCATGGAATTAACTTGGATCACAAACAGATGCAAGGAATCCTTTCCCCTGATAAATAACTAACACAACTGAAAGAAACGACTCCAAACAAGTTGTTTGTTTTTTTTCCCAATATGTCGGCTGCCTGGTCTTCCTCAGGGGCTTTATTGCACGTGCAGGAGCACGTCATAACAAAACAAATTTGAAGTGACGCAGTGAGCACACGTTGACTACTTGTGCAGCGTCTGAATACCAGAATAGGAGTACCAGAATGATGAATGGGTCGGCACCAGCCCAACTCTGAGTGGAAATCCAGGGAGGAATATGAGTAACAAAGAAGTGAAGTTGCCATGTGCCATTGGAAGGGACTTCACTGAGCGCGGCATGGAGATCCACAGGAACAAAAAGACCTTCGTCAAGATTTCAATAAAAACAAACAAACAAAAAACCACCAGCAGTGCAATGTGTCTTGAAGAAAGACGCCAGAAGACCAAGGTGAGCATTCAGGCCACACTGCCCGGGACATTCACACCTGACATTGAAACAGAGAATGTGTACAGACTTGCAATGTCAGTTTGTCATCTGCAACCACTTAAGAGGAGTGGGAGAAATAAGGATTTTTGAGAGCATAAGTGGAATGACTAGATCGTCGAACGAACGAAAGAACTGGTTACAAAAATCAGGTACAATGCGTTTTGAGCGGTCGGTCTTCTTCAGGCGGGAGAAAAAAAGAAAACCATTAAAACCCTCAGACGAACACAGAGTCACATATGTTTTCGACCTGAACGGAAATTTTGGTTTTGTATGAAATACTTGAACTGTGGAGTAGACCTGATGAGAAGAGGGAAGAGGCTACATGGAAGAAAAGACGAGTTAAAGAAAAAAAAAATGCAATAGTAATCATCATCATCATCATCATCAACAACAACATCATAACAACAATAACCACCACTACCACCACCTCCACCACCATAACAAAAACAGCAGCCGCAGCAGCACAACAAGAACTAGGACAAGAACAAGAATCGAGAGTTCACTCAGTCAGCAACAGCATCGCTGAGGAAGATGGCCGGATGGCTGTCGAAAAGCCACGAGTGAGTAGTGCATTTTCCTTTGTCGGGAGACTAGGTCTAGCTCTAGGTAGCGATAAGAACAAGAACAATAATAATAATAATCACAATAATAATGATATAATAATAATAATAATCCTCATCCTTCTTAGTTTGAGGCTGGGGTTAGGGGTTGGGTGTTGGGGGTGGGTGGGTGGGGGGGGACTTGGTTGATCGTGGCGGGGGTGGGTGGTGGCGGGTGTGATCGCGGAAGTGATGGCTGGGGGTGGGGGTGGCGATGGCGGGGATGGGGTGAGATGGGGTGAGATGGAGATGAGGGGTAATATACTAAAAATGGTGATGTGAAAACTGATCTTATGCTTTTTCATCTCGCATTAAGATTACAACTAATATGAAAGTGGACACTAGGCATATAGTTTGGTTTTATTGAGTACTATGGTTAAAGTATTTTGTCAGTGATGCTATAATAAATTGTATTTAGTATTATTGGAGGTGGTCGAAGAATGTTGCCTTGATAGTCAAACCCCGCCGCCGCCACAGTTCTCTGCGCTGTATGTCCTTCTTTCCTTCCCTCGACCCCCCCCCCCCCCCCCCTCCTCCCCACCTGCATCCCCTCCGCTGCGCTCCGCTCCCCCATTCTGTCTTCGGTTCTTCTCCGTTGCCTTCCCCTCATCTTTTCCTTCCCTTCTGCTAAATGTGTGCGTGAACGAGCACATATGTCTGAGTTTGTAGCGAGGAGGGTCTGGGACAGAAAATGATGATACTTGCATTCTTTTCTTCCGAACCTGTGCATCAGTACGATCGGCTTGGAGACTTTTAATACTTTTTCACTGGATTTCACTACAGATAGTTTTTCTTCTTGTTTCGTTTGACAGTCCTTTTTCCTGTGGTGGTGGATATATGCTGAATACGTTATAAATCAAGGATTCGCATTAATGATGATTATGTTTCTCTTCACTGTTCATGCCAGAGACCATTGCAATACCTGTTAACAATTTTTTCATGCCAATATGTAGAATTATGTGAGCGTGGTATGATTGTGTAACTTTGCCAGTGTGTTTATTGTTTATTCCTGATGCAAATTATTTTCTTATCTTTGACTTTTCTGCATTAATGTCATAAATGATGTTTTAAAACTTGGGGTAACACATAACTAATCCTGTTTTTGGATGCACTGATCTCTGGCCGCTATGGCCAGTGGATTTTGTGAGAGTTGTTGTGGACTAAGTGTTAGCATTTCTACGTAAGTGTGCACGTTCAGGCTTCGTGCATGTATAATACTGCTGTATGCAGCCAACATGATATGCCTATATACATAGTGTGTGTTATACCACGGTCTGTAAAATAATGTGCATATAAAGACTGTGTTTAGCTTATCAGAGGAGTTTCATAAATGTTGCCTCCCCTGTTCCTGCTCTCCTCACTGCCTCCTCCCCCGTCTCGCCATCTCCCCCTTTCTGTGTGCGTTTGCGTGCGTGTGTGCGTGCGTGCGTGCGTGCGTGCGTGCGTGCGTGTGTGTGTGTGTGTGTGTGTGTGTGTGTGTGTGTGTGTGTGTGTGTGTGTGTGTGTGTGTGTGCGCGCGTGTGTATGTGTGTGTGTGTGTGTGTGTGTGTGTGTGTGTGTGTGTGTGTGTGTGTGTGTGTGTGTGTGTGAATGTGTCTGTGTGTGTGTGTGCGCGTGCGCGCGCGCGCGTGTGTGTGTGTGTGAGAGAGAGAGAGAGAGAGAGAGAGAGAGAGAGAGAGAGAGAGAGAGAGAGAGAGAGAGAGAGAGAGAGAGAGAGAGAGAGAGTGGGGGGGGGGGGGGGGGAAGAGGGTGCGCGTGCGTTTCCGTGTGGGTTGTATGACGGTATGTGTGTGTATGCATGTGTGTGTTTGCACGTTTGTTAATGAAAAGAGAGGGAGGATATAAAACAAGGCAGTATAATCTCCGGAGACAGCGCATCAGTAAGATCAGCATGGATGGGTAGGATTTCCTTTTAAACTTCATTCCGCCAGAAAGAATTTTGTTCTTGCATTCTTTGGTTGTGTTTTCCTTCCTCTGTTGGTGATAGCTGTGTGGTGTTCTCTACGAATGTATGAATTACGTCAACGATGATCGCTTTTCTTTGCACTGTTCAGGCCAATGATCACCATCACTACAATATTTAATGCTTGTGTATGATTTGTTTCTGTTGCTATGTCAGTGGGGTGCGTTTGCTATGTGTAACTTTGCCGTCGAATTGACAATTCTACTATTTGTAACCACTGATTTTCACCATCGTGCTATGTGGGTTTGTGTTTCTGTGAAGATGTGTTTAGTGTATGTAGAATGGACTCCATTTTCTAGTTTCGTTTATATTCGCCAAATGTGCCGTTGGAGAAATGGTTTCAGTCTTGTGTGCTCTGTAAACATAAAAAAAAAACAGAAATACTTGTAAGCTTAATTTGGATGTTGAGGGCAGACATATATTCTCATGAAGTATACATCTGTCCTCCTAAATGATGGCTTGTAGGAAAATCGAAATTGGGTCCATGGAATGTCAGGATGTTGGGAATGCTCAGAAGCGTCGAGACGTATTTAATGATCTGAGGGGAAAATCTTATTTAATGTCTTTCTTATAAGATACTCATTTTAATCCTAAACTAGAAGCTGACAGCAATGTGGAATGGGGTTACAAGTGTTACTTTGCCTCGCACAACTCTAAGTCCCGTTGGGTTGCTATACTGTTCAACAATAACTTTGATTTCCATTTGAATAAGATTTACAAAGACCCACTTGGTAATTCAATATTGCTTCATGAAATGCAATGGACAGGGAATTGTTGATTGTGAATCTATACGGACCTAATCGTGATGACCCAGATTTTTATATTACATAAGAACAACACCTACGCGAAATAGGGATTGAAAATGTGATTATTGCGGGAGACTGTGATTCTGTGCGACATTTTGCAGTTGATTGCTGTAACTACACATACGATATTAATCCAAAAGCACAAGAACAAATAGATGATATGATGGATAATTTGGATCTCGTAGGTATTTGGCGAATAAAATCCCAAGTTTAGAGGATATACATAAAGGAGAAATGGGCTCTTTCAGCAGAGTAGGCTGGACTATTTTCTCATTTCTGATATAATTATTATGTAGTTATGTTACTAACGTAGATATACTACCACGCCACCGAACCGATCACTCTTTGATATCATTAACTTTGCAATATGTTAAAGAGGAGATGAGCAATATACTGTGGAAGTTCAATAGTTCTCTGTTAAAGGACAGATAGGTGCCAAAGTTGAGCTGTAGTTTTTTTTTTTTATCTCAGATCAGCCGTCTCTGGAAAGGCTGCTGATGAAAATTAGAGGAAAACTATTTCCTATGCAACAATGAGGAAACGGGATGTTTTGAAAAGAGAATTGGAACTTGAAAAGAATATAGAACAACTGGAAAAGAGAAGATTTACTCAGTGATAAAATGGAAAGAGAGCTAGAAAACAAGAAACAAGAACTGATCAATTTAAGACAAAAGAGAATGGAAGTGTCTTGTTACGCTCAATGGCAAGGTGGTTAGCTTAACGGGAAAAATAGCCAAACATATTAGCAGTCTTGAAAAACGAACTATGTTAGTATGTCTGTAATGAAACTTACCGCCAAGTATGGTATAACTTTAACTAAAGACAATGACATTGCCTTCAACGATCATCTTGCGCTGAAGTGAATGAAGATAAGTGATTGCCCGTTCATTTTCTTTGTCCTGGGTGTTTTGTTTCTTGCCTGAAGAAGACCTGAGAGGTCGAAACGCGTCGTTTTTTGTGTCTTGTGATTCGTTTCTCTACGTTTTCTTGGCGGTTTGCTGTGAATTACATTTAGATAACAATTATGATAATGAAAGTAATGATAATACAACTACTTATCATAACAATAACCAGTAGCCGTGGCAAAATGATCAGAGCCACGGACTCCCGGCTTGGAGGTCGCGGGTTTGATTCCCATAAGAGTCATGTGGGATTTTTCTGCCCCGACCGGCTCCTATCAAGAGTTGAGTTTGCTATGGGCTCAGTTGGGAAGATTGGGACCACATAGTCGAGTTTCATCCACTTAATGGATGCGTCTCTGAAAATGTTGCTCAAATTCCCTGACCAACACTGCAGGTGTCTGTATCTCTCGGGCTTGGTTGACGCCGGGATACATTATGAAAGGAAGCGTAGAGTACAGCCTGTCATGTGGTCTCAGATCGAAATGGAAATCCGTAGCATCACCTTCGTCATCCTCATCTCATCGATCAGCATTTAAAAAAAAAAAAGTCTCAAATTCTGTGGCCCTTCATGCCCTGCTCTCATGATGACCTCAGTTTCGATGTCCTCTCTCCACGTCTGTGGCCTTGGTTTGGTTCCGTCAGGGTCACAGGTATTGGTGAGTGCATGAGGGCTGTCGTTGGACGGATGTGGTGGCGCCATGCATAGAGAGAGCTCACTCACGCCAGCTCCACGACTCGGCAATTGTTGTCGTCTGTAGGAGGCTTAGTAGGTGGTGTTCTGCTTATGCTGGATCAGAACAGGCGCCACTGAACCCACAAAAATGACTCGGCAGCAGTGCAGTGTCTCCTCCGGTGGACTGCCTCTTGAAGACTTGATATTGACTGCTTCCTCTGGATTGTTGGTGCCGGGGCTGCGGCTAGACCGACCGGGCTGTGGCTGTGGACGGGGTGTGTCTGAATGAGCGGCGTGGGTGCACTGCCACTGAGGTGGCACAGAAGTTGGGACAGAAAAAGAACCCCCCCCCCCCCCCCCCCCCCCCAAAAAAAAAAAAAAAAAAAAAAAAAAAAAGTTTAATGGTATCGTCATAGTAGTAGTAGTAGTAGTAGTAGTAGTAGTAGCAGTAGCAGCAGCAACAGCAGCAATGGTTGCACTAGTTGTAGTAGTAGGGATAGGAGGAGTAGGAGTAGTATTAGTAGAAGCAGCAGCAGCAGCAGCAGCAGCAGCATATAATTGTATTATTAATCATTATATAGGGATAATGATATTGTTCATATTATAAATGTTATCATCATCATCATTATTAGAAACAGCAGCAGCAGCAGCAGCAGCAACAGCAGCAGCATATAATTGTATTATTTATCATTATATAGCGATAATGAAGTTGTTCATATTATAAATGTTATCATCATCATCATTATTAGAAACAGCAGCAGCAGCAGCAGCAGCAGCAGCAGCAGCAGCAGCAGAAGCAGAAGCAGCAGCAGCAGCAGTAGTAGTAGTAGTAGTATCATTATTATTACCATTATAGTTTTGTTACTATGATTATCATTATTATTATCATTATCATTATTATTATTATTGTTATTATTATTATTATTACTACTACTACTACTACTACTACTACTACTACTACTACTACTGCTGCTGCTGCTGCTGCTGCTGCTACTACTACTACTATTATTATTATTATCATTATCGTTGTTGATTTCTGTGGTAGTGGTGGTGGTCTTCTTCTCCTTAGTAGTTGCAGTAGTAGTAGTAGTAGTAGTAGGAGAGTATCATCATCATTATAATCATTGTTGTTGTTGCTGTTGTTGTTGCAATAATTATGATAGCAATAATGCAATTAATAATAATAATAATAATAATAATAATAATAATAATAATGATGATGATGATGATGATGATGATGATGATGATGATGATGGAGATGATGGTGATTTCTGTTGTTATTGTTGTTGTTGCTGTTTTGAAGAGATTCTGCAAGATGGTCACCACCGTCATTCCACCCCCACCCCACGTCTCTCTCTCTCTCTCTCTCTCTCTCTCTCTCTCTCTCTCTCTCTCTCTCTCTCTCTCAAAATACACAGCCATCAAGGCAGCATTGCACAGTGCGATGTGTATGCATGTCAAACGGGGCGTCTGAAAAGACTCACTTGTCAAAAAGCGACTTTCCTGTTTTCTACTGTATGACTGAACAAGCGTAACGTTTTCAGTCTGCTTTCTTAATTGACTTCTTTCGGCTTTTAGACGAACCAGATTTCTGTTCAAGTGAAAATGTATGACTGTGAGTAATATGCCATCTGCCCATGACTATAATAACCATCATGCAAAGGTGTGTGCAGGTTATGTTGAGGGCCATTTTGAAGTACAGGCGCCATCAAACAAACCTATCTTTTTTGAAGGCCAGCGCACGCTTGTCCTTCCTCCGCAGCACGTGATAATGTTCAGCATGATGCCAACGGACTCTCCTGAAATCCTTGACTTGTCTTTGTACTCTGGCCAACTCATCTCCATGGAAAAGCTGATCTTCAGGATCTTAGGTAAATTCGCCGCTAAGGCACTTTTCTCTCATTTCAGGAAAGATGTATCTTTTAACCAACTTAAGCCGGTTACCTGAATAAAGTTTTGCGAACCTTTTTCAACCTTGCGCGTGTCTGCCAAAAGAGATACTGTTTCGCAATGTGTTTCATGCATACTTCTTTTCAGAGAAGTGAACTTGCTGTCAGCACACCTCCTATCAGTTTCAGTTTTATCAAGGTGTCACTGCGTGCGGGCTACTCCGTAGACGCGACACCACACTGCGCATGATTTTAAGCTTATGGATAAGTGAATTTACAAATGAGATGAGAGAATTTGAGAAGAGGGTCTCGTGGCTACGACTTATTAACAGATGTCAGACCCACGCATTAGCCCAACGCGCTGGTCAGATCTTGAGTGCCTACCTAAGATTGGCTGTACCGTTATCATCATTGTATGTGTGTATGTGATGAGTGTACAGGTGTGTATGTGTATGGGTGTGTACATGGGTGTATCGCCTCGGTCCTATGCATGTGTGCCAGCGTATACGGTGCGCATGTGCATGTGCGTGTGCATGGTGTGTCTGTATGCGCGCGTGTAAATGTATGTCACACCTCGTAACGTAACAGAGATTGTCCCCCTCACTCCCATCCCACTTCTCTCCCAATGTACAGGGTTGCCCCATCTGACAGACTGCAAGCACCATCCACAAGCTATGAAGCTCATATTTTCTTGTATATCAGTTACTTTTCAAAAGATTTTCCCCCAATGATTTTTCGAATAATTATCACAAAGTATCATTCCTCTCATTGTGCTTTAATGAGTGAAAGAAAGGAAAACACATGTAGTAATAGCGTTGCTTTAGAGCAATAAAGCCGACTAAAACATTGGACATATGAATCGTCAATATAACTTGTTTTGCTTTTCTTCACGAAGTTTTACAAGGAGAGAGAGAGAGAGGGGAGAGAGAGAGAGAGAGAGAGAGAGAGAGAGAGAGAGAGAGAGAGAGAGAGAGAGACAGAGAGAGACAGACAGACAGACAGACAGACAGACAGACAGACAGAGAGAGAAAAAATACTTTGCCGTTAATATGTCAGAAGTTTGTTTGTTGTTTGTTTGTTTTTCTTGTCTTCTTACTATCAGTTAATCTAATTGGGTTGTAAAATTACCATTTCCTCTAAACTAAATAATGAAACGAATAAATAGATGAATAAATAAATGCATAAATAGATAAACAAGTAAATAAAAAGAAAGAAACAAATAAATAGATAAAAGAAGCAGCTCACTAGCTGACAAACTAACTAACCACTACCCACCTACCTACCCACCCTACCACCTATCTTCCTACTTACCTACCTATCTTCCTACCTACGCACCTGCCTACCTTCCTACCTTCGCACCTGCCTACCTTCCTACATACGCACCTACCTTCCGACATATCTACGCACGTACCTACCAACCAACCTACCTACCTACCTACCTACCTACCTACTAACTAACTAACGAACGAACGAACGAACGAACGAACGAACGAACTAACGAACTAACACTCACTCACTCACTCACTCACTCACTCACTCACTCATTAGCTCACTAACTTTCTTGATAACTAACGAAACAAAAAACTAACTGACTGGCTGACTGGCTGCTCATTCGCTCACTCACACTCACTAACCAGCTAATCAACTAACTAACTGACGAATGAAACGAATGACACGTCTTTTCTTACCTTTTCTTTTTACGCTGGGTGGTAGTGTCGGTGGTGGAAGTGGGTGAATAGTGGGTGTTGGCGAAAGAGTGGAAGTGTGGATGGAGAAAAAAAAAGAATAAACAAGAGCTACAAATGTTATACCAAACACAGGCAAGAAGATTCACTGAGCAATAAAAATGATTGAACTCACTGTGGAAAGTATCATAGGTGGTAAGAGACCACACTTCATTAGCTACTAATTGGGCACAGTGGTAGCCCGAAAGTCGTCGTCTCCGTTCGCTGGAAACTCCACACTTGTCTGGTTTCATCCACCGCTGTGGTGTGTTAATGAGTCAGATAGTCATATTACTCAGTCCTGGAGGCGTAGACAGTGTGTGCGGCGGAAATGCATGCCAATCGTGCCAAAGCTCTTCCGGTATTTGTGGTGTATGCGGTTACAATTTTAGTCCGTAGATCTCAGCTACAGAGTATGTGTGAGGCGTCTCAACAACTGTGCTTTTGTGTTAATGTTGCGCTCAGCTTACTCTTTACTCTTGTTTCCATCCTTCTGATGTTCCTGACTTAATTTTTCTTCTTCTGTCTCCATCCCCGCTTCCTTTTCTGTGGTCCATTTCCAAGCATACTTTAATGCAAGGGGGCCCACTAGACCCCAATCTGAATGGCCCTATGTTGAAGAGACGTGTCAGTGTCAACTTTGTTTAAAACAAACTTGAAAGAAACTTACTGTCCCGCCGAACGAAAAAGACAAAAGTTTTAGTTTCATCAAGGAGACATCACTGCGTGCGGACTACTCCACATACGCTAAACCACATCCTTTAAGTGTATTTTTTTTTACAGCAAACTGCGCATGATATAAAGCTGACGGATATATGAACTGATGACTCAGATGCGAGAATTTAAGAAGAGGGTCTCGTGGCTACGACTTAGCAGACGTCTGACCTACGCATTAGCCCAACCCGCTGGTCAGACCTTGAGTAATCTACCTAACATTCACTGTGCCAGTATCCTCATGGTGTGTGTGTGTATGGTGAGATACAAACAATGACAAGACGAAAAACGACGCGTTTCGACCTTTTAATCCACTTCTACGCACATCCATTTCGCGCGCCAAATTTGATAAGATAAGTGATTGCTTGTTCTTCTTTTTCATTGTGCTGATTGTTGTTTTGCTTGCCTAGATAAGAACGAGGAGGTCGAAACGCGTCGTGTCTTGCCTTGTAATCCGTTCGTCTGTTTCGTTTGGGGGAACAAGTTTTAAGTTTGTTTCAATTTCCGCTTGCAGTCACGTCAGTTTGAAAGCAACGTTACTTATTTCTGTGCTCTCAGGATTCCAGAGGACTGGTGGACTTACAATGCATTAAAGAAGATGACATCTGTATCATGAGTTTGTTGGATCTTCTCTGTCAGCAGTATGGCAAACATTCCAGAGTGTCGCCCTCGACCTATTGGAGAATAGATAAGGAACGTTACTCGTCAGAATGCGATAATCTCTGAAAGAAAAAATCGAAACATTCACGATCCTTCCTGCGTTCACGCAAAGCTGAATGTCTATCTGCAAATATCCACGTGTTTGGCCATATGATTTATAGATACAAATATTCACGTGTTTGGCCATATGATTTATAGATACAAATATTCACGTGTTTGGCCATATGATTCATAGATACAAATATTCACGTGTTTGGCTATATGAATTGTAGATACATTATTCAAAGAAAAGAAATCAGGTCACCTATTATACTGTTTACGTGTCCAAAAGAACGAGAAAATCGCCTTACGACTGTAGGAGAGAAATAAATAGCAGATTCTGTACTTAAATGCAGGTTAGGGACGCTGAGTCACGTGACTGGTGAGAGAAGCTCACTATTATGTAGGACGGGCGTTTTCCCGATATGTTGGACAGTCCAAGAGTTGCCAGACAGGAGGAAAGAACGCTTGGCTGGGGCCGAGTCATTAGTCTGTTTTTCAAACCTTAGAGGGGTTGTAAAAAGAAAACCTGGTTTTCCTTGAGGCCAGGTAGTGGCCAATTTTGATGTAGCGCAGACGGAAGTCTGCTAGGGATTCATTGGTTAGAATATTGATTCGCTATGGGTAAATTGCCAATCGGGGGAATATATACACACAAAGAGAAAAAAAAAAAAAATTATTAGTAAGTAAAATGTAAACAATTTGTGTGATTGAAAAAAAAAAAAAAAAACTAAACGAACTCATGTGATGAGAAGCATCTTGTGAAAACGCGCAATTTTTGTTAAGAAAAAAAAAAAGCTCAAATCGTTTTTTGAGATTAGTACTTTTGTAAAAATAATCACTTTGTATCCCCAACTGTAGATAGGAAGTGGAGGTAAGACAACTCAACAAAGAGTGAATATCTTTAATTTAATGTTTTGTATAGAATGTCTCGAAAATACATGTAATCTAACTAACGGTAGGACGTTGGAGTTTCTTTTCAGGAAACCTCGGCGTCCATTCGTGGGACTCAAGTTCCATCCTGCTGAAAACTTATTCCCACTGGTGGAATTTTTAAAGAACAACTATTTAAGCTGCAACTGTTTAATGATTAAGAAAAAAACTGAAATGCATGAACTATATGCTGCTTTTGGTAAAACGAAACTGAGCTGCGTCTATGTTGTCATGCAGCTAATTTTGTGATTTTTGTGAATTTGTGAAATTGCGAGATATTTTGTTTTTGTTTTGTTGACAAAATTTGGTAAAGGGAGCTAAAAAAAGTGAATTCTTGTTTCCTCGTTGTCTCCTTTGGATGAATGAGATAGATGCGCGCGTATGGAGTAAGCTTGCCGTATGTATGCTTGAGTGTTGCAAATGCGGTGTACGACAGTTTGATCTTATTGATTTTACATTTTATAGAATTATTCAACAAAGAGGATAATTTGGTCAACCCTTTCGTCTATTTTTATTTGCTCATCATCACCAAAACAACACCAATTCTATATGAAGCTTGATTCTTAAACAGTTTTCATTTTCTCAGAATATTCTCTGGTACGCTCTGCAAACTGTGAACATAATTGCAAAGCCATAAGTAGTGTTGTATTGAATCTTCCTCTTATCACAAAATGAACACTTATCGTTATTAATTATACTCATTTCATTAGAATACGATGTATAACAAGAAAGCTATGGCATATTGTAATCTGAAACCATCTAAGTTTTATTTCTTTAATTTTGCTAGTTTGTTTTAAGGTCTTTTCATAGTCCATCGCAAAACCTTGTTTATACTCAAATTGAGCAAATGAGTGAACATCAAATATTATCAACTTGCCCAAGAGAAATCTTTAAAGAAAAAGTTACGTAATCTATCCGCCAAACATGAACAAACGAATCACAAGACAAAACACGACGCGTTTCGACCTCTTTGGTCTTCTTCAAGCAAGATAAATAACACTCAAGACAACGAAAACGAAGAACGTACTGAGTGTTATTTATCCCGCCTGAAAAAGATCCAAGAGTTCGAAACGTGGCGTGTTTTATCTTGTCATTCATTTGTTCATGTATGGTGGATACTGTACTTACTCCCCCCCCCCAAGATTTGTTTACGTCTCCGCCTGCAATCGCCTTGCTTTGCAACTATCTTCCAAGAGAGTATCGTAATACCCTTGAACCTTTAGTTACATTTGACATAACTTGTAATGATTTTGCCGCTTTGCTACATTCTCCATTATTTGATATGTCTTTTCTTAAAAAGCTTCTTAGAGATCGTACGCATATAATCAAGATAATTTAAGGTGGGGTGAACACAGCTTACCGGTACGAGCGCACGCTAATTTTTGTAGCTCTGACAAAAATTAGATTTTGCGTTAATTGGACTCACCATGACCGGTAATTAGTTGTGAAATCAACTGCTGCGACCTCACACAGTAATTTGGCATTTAAAAATCAAGACCATGAGGTAAAAATTAACGGTTATACTTCAATTTCAAACTTGAACCGATGGGCCGTAAACGTGCAGCTAAATCACAGTCTGGATCGAGTACCTCTGTTCTTCTCTTCTTGATTCGTCCTACGCAACGAATGAAACGGTGCAGTCCAAAAGTGCCAAGAAAAAAGCCAAAACCCTCTCCGCAACCAAGGATCTCTCGCAATTCGCGTTCGAGCCACGATTGGACAAAGAAGCTATCATGGAAGAAGCTGTGACCGCTCAACACGTCGACTCTTCTGACGCTGTTTTCGCCACCGGTCCGGATAACGACTCCCACCCGTCCCCGTCTCACGGCGTTACTAATGAAGACATTATGCTGAAACTGTGCGCTAATGGCTCGGTCATCGCGAAACTGTCTCAGACAGTAGAAGAGTTGAGAGCAGCAATCTTCGACCTTAAAAGCGAAAACGACAGCTTGAAGCAGGACCTACGTGAGGCGAAGAAGAGGGAAGAAGATCTACGGAGCCAGGTGAGGGAGGCGAAATTCGCAGCTGAGGTGGCAGACCGAAAGGCGGAGGAGGTGTCGGCCTACGTCAGGAGGAACAACCTGAGGATCTTCGGTGTGGCGGAGGAGACGAGCGGGAGCAGGGAGGAGGCGGCGGAGCAGTGTGAGAGCAAGGTGCTGGCGCTGTTCCGCGACAAGCTGCAGGTGAAGGTGGACAGAGGGGACATTGAGGCTGTGCACAGACTGGGTGGTAGGAAAAAACTCGTCCAGTGGGGGGGAAGAGGGGCCTCCCCGGGGAATCATAGTTCGGTTTGTCTCCAGGAAGATACGAGACTCTGTGTTGTACGCCAGATCAAAACTGAAAGGCACAAGAACTGTGATTGTGGAAGATCTGACCCCTCGCGCTTACGCCTTGCTGTGCACCGTCAGAGACGATACATCAATCTGTAAACAGGCGTGGACCAAGAACGGCAAGGTAGTCATTAAGACGGTGACCAACAAAATTGTTGCCATAGACTCGCTGGCTGACCTGGCAGAGCACAGACGCGCGTGTACCGGAGCACAGAGGGTCGTGTCGTCTGCTACGGACAGTAAGTGATTCCCCTCACGACAGCGGACAATCGAAAAGTTTAAGTTGTGTAGAATTGTGCTGCACTTTAAACGTTTAATGTCTGAAAGTTTGGTCGATGTTGTGCGTTTTGTGTCTATCTGTAAGTTGTAACATTGTCATAACTTTATTTACTACTCGGCAATCGTCCCCTTAAACAACATGACGTGTCTTTTGTTTTGATCACGTGACTGGATGCGTTTGCCGTGTGCTTTTTGATTTTTTTTTTTTTTTTTTTTTTTTTCTTTGTCGCACTTGGTCATTGTAAATATACGACCCTAAAAACATCAAATGAAAGGCCAGTGGCGATCTATTTTCTTTGTGCAAATGCTATAGCTGTTGCAGTCGAGTTTTCTTTAAATCGTTTATTTATTATTTTTGTTCAATTTTGTGTGTGTATCATTGGCAGCTGCGAAGCTATCACGTGTCCGACATAAGGGTTCGGGTCAAAATGAAAGCGGGTCGTGTGAATGTTCGGATGGCTCTGTCTGTCGTTTCCAAAGTGTGTTAGGCCTCGTGTTCTCTGCCTCATGGAACTCATATTCATTCTTAGGGTTTGGGATAGCAGCGGATGACCCAGTTTTGCTCAACGGAGGTGGGTAGTGTTTGTTTTTGTTTGTTTGTTTGTTTTATGCTATTTTTTTCAAGGGGTAAGTGTTGATTTTTTCTCTTCGTCACTTTCTGGAAGTTCGACAGTGTATATCAAAAATGGCGGGTCAGAGTTCAGGTGGATTAGTTACAGAGTCATGTGCACAAGGAAGCTTATATCTCTGTGGGTGTGTTTGTGTACTAGCTGGTTTATGCTTTTACTTTTTTGTGTTGTCTGTGTGCAAGAAAGATTCAGAAGGGATTAAATATTGGTTGTTTGACCTCATGAATTATTCATATGACACAAATCCTAGTTTGTAGGTTGATGGCTGGAAAATTGTTGATGGCTGGAAAATTGTTTACAAATCCTTTTTATTATTTTACTACTGCTTTGTCAATGGTAATGTTTGCTAATGTACAAGAAGCTAGGCCTTTTTGTGTGGCCGAGACATGATGAAGAATTTTATTCATGGCAAGTAGAATATGTTTTGGGGGAATGCACTGTGCTGTGGGCAAAACAATGTCTCTGTTCAAATAATGAACAGTTGCTGCTGAGGGACAGACCTGTTAAACTAGTGGTAATAGCTACATGGTATAGTGTTATATGCACTCATAGCAAAATGGATGGTACTAAATCATATCAGGGTAATTATGAAAGCCATGATTATGATGATTGTTCAAATGCATGCTGTTGTAAAGTATATTCCTTTTTTCCTGCCCATTGTGACATTGAACTGGATTCCTGCTTGTTGCTTTTATTTTTCTTGTGGCACTTGATGGTCTTTTATGTATGTTTTTGACTACAGTGAAACACTATGGGATTCAGTAGGTAACAAGGTAAACATGTTAACAATTTCATCATTGAACTGTCAAGGTCTAGGGAATTATCAGAAAAGAAGAGATATATTCCATTATTTAAGAAAAAAGCAATACTCTATATATTGCCTACAAGATACTCATTTTGAAAAAGATACAGAAAAGTGTATAAGAGCAGAATGGGGATACGATTGCTTTTTCTCCTCATACAGATCTAATGCTCGAGGAGTAGCAATACTATTTAATAATAATTTCGAATTCAAAATAACTAAGGTAGAAACAGACATGCAGGGTAACTTTATCATCATATTATTTACAACAAATGAAAAGGAACTGTTGCTAGTAAGTGTATATGGACCAAACAAAGATGACCCAGCATTTTATGATGAACTCACAAATACAATTAAAAAATACAAAAATAATAACGTTATTGTGGTGGGGGATTTTAATATGGTACTAGAACAGGAAATTGATTGTTACAATTATAAACATATAATAACCCCAAAGCTAAAAAAGCAGTTGAGGATATGATACAAGATTGTCATTAGCAGATATATGGAGAGAAAACAACCCTGATTGTAGGAAATACACATGGCGTAGACCTACCCCCCCCCTTGCAACAAAGTAGGCTAGACTTCTTCCTTCTGTCAGAATATTTAATCTGGTATTTTGAAGATACTGACATTTTACCAGGCTATAGATCTGACCATTCACTAATTACACTAAAGCTTCAATTTGGAAAGGAGATTAAACACAAAAAACTCTTTGGAAATTTAATTCATCTCTACTAAAAGATAAAGAATATGTAGATGGAATAAATAATCTAATAGAAGAAATAACAGAGGAATACACAGATAAAGATGAGGGGAGTGATATTAATACTGACAATAGGCAAGATGAAAACTGGTCGAAAAGTTCAGACCCTAAACTACAGTGTCTGATCGGGTCTTCCTTGACTTCTTACTAATGAAGATAAGAGTAAAATCCATCCAGTATGCCACAATTAAAAAAAGAGAATCACAATGTAGAGAAAACAGCCTTATGCAAACTATTAAAGATATTGAGAGTAAAGAACTTAAATCAGAGGAGGATTTGAAGACAATTGAAGAGAGTAATAGAGAATTGATATTACTAAGAGAAAAGGTTATGATGAATGGTGTACTACTAAGATCAAAGGCAAGATGGGTTGCAGATGGGGAAAAGTTAGTAAATATTTCTGTAGTTTAGAAAAGCGTAACTTCATTAGCAAACAAATTGTAAAACTACTGGATGGACAAGGTAATACACTGGACAAACCAGAAGACATAAAAGCTACAGTAAAACAATTTTATGAAGATCTATACCAAAAGAGATCAACTGTGAAATGCAGTATTGAAGATTTGGTGAATAAGATACCAAAAAATTAACAGAAGAACAGACTAAATCATTACAAGGCGAAATAACAATAGAAGAAGCAGGGATTGCATTGAAAAATATGAAGAATGGAAAAAGCCCTGGATCGGATGGGTTTGGAGCTGAGTTCTTTAAATGTTTTTGGAAACAATTGGTGTGTTTGTAACCCGAGCTAAATGAAAGTTTCAGAGAAGGCGAACTATCAAACACCCAGAAAGAAGGTATTATAATTTGTTACCCAAAGAAGGAAAACCAAAAGAATACATAAAAAACTGGAGACCTATTTCACTTTTAAATCTTACATACAAAATTGGCTCCACTTGTATTGCCAATAGAATTAAAAAAGTTCTCCCATCACTGATTAGTGAAGACCAGACAGGATTTGTCCCCAATAGATATATAGGTAGTAACATTAGGTTAATTTATGACATAATACACCATCTCAACATAAAAAATATCCAGGGATGCTAATTAATTTAGACTTCGAAAAGGCGTTCGACTCATTAGATTGGGATTTTATGCACAAAGTGCTAGAGGCTGTAGGTTTAGGTAAAGATATATGTAAATGGATAGAAGTATTCTACAAAAACATTAAGTCTACTGTTATAGTAAATGGCCACATCATCATGGTTCTCAATAGAAAGGGGTTGTAGGCAAGGAGATCCAGTTTCACCATATATCTTCGTATTATGTGCAGAAATATTATCCGTAATGATCAAAGAAGAAAATAGTATTGAAGGTATACAAATGGGGAGAAAAAACACAAGATATCACAATTTGCTGATGACACTCAACTGATGAACACAGGGAATAAGAAATCATTTGAAAAATCCATCGAGATTCTTGATAGGTTTGGGAAAACATCAGGTTTATTCTTAAACAAAGAGAAAACACAAGTAATTTGGCTTGGAAGACAAAAGCATAGTGAAATAAGATATATGGAACATTTAAAGATGATCTGGAATCCAAAAGAATTCAAAATATTAGGAATTTGGTTTTCTCAGGACTTAAAACACATGGAAAAAAGAAACTACAAAGATAGAATGGTAGAAGTGAAGGCACTATTTAAAATTTGGCTTAAGAGAATCATTACCCCCTTAGGAAGAATTGCTGTCTTAAAATCATTAATTCTGTCAAAACTAACTTACCTATGGTTGATGCTTCCAAATCCACCTGACACATTTGTTAAAGAATTACAAGATTTATGTTACTGGTTTGTATGGAATAAAAAACAAGATAGAATTAGTCGAAAAAACAGTTATTAAAGATGTACAGGATGGTGGGTTGAATCTACCTGACATAAATGCTCTCATCACTGCATTAAAATTAACATGGATAAAAAGACTGAGACAAACAACACACAGATGGAGAGACATGTTGATTTTTTCATACCCAGTTATTGAGAACATTGAGAAGTACTCTCCCAATCATCTGTGCATTATCACTCAAGACAATGTTTTCTGGGAAACATGTATTCATGTCATATAAGCAGTTCTACTACAAAATAAAACCAAAAATGCTAGAGAACTACTTGCAGAACCAATTCTTTACAATGAACATCAAAATAGGTAATAAACTGTTAAAACACAAAAACTGGAACAACAGAAATGTGTATTTAGAGTATCTAATTTTTTCAAAGCCAATGGAGATTCACTATCCCATGAGGAATTCAGAACAAAGTATAACATTGAAATAGATTTCCTATCTTATGGTGGATGCATATTATCCATTAAAAAATACATCAGAGAACAAGGGTTTGAGAATGAGATAAAAGATAACATTGAAGCAGAAGTCAACACAGCACTAAAGAAAATATATTCTGTAGATAAAGGTTCCAAAACTTATTACAGAGTTATAGTAAAGAGATAACTGGGAACCAAACTGTTGTGCAAAATGGACGGAGAAGCTAAATCGGCAGATACCTTGGAAGAAATGCTTTAGAAAAAGTTCATCAAATTAAGGATATTAAGCTAAAATGGATGCAAATAAGAATAGTGCATCGAATAATTGCAACAAATGTAGTTCTGAAAGAAATGGGAATAGTAGAAAGTTATAACTGTAGTTTCTGTGATGAGGAAAAAGACAGCATTGAACATATGTTCTGGAGATGCATACATGTCAGTGAATTCTGGAAATCATTGCAAGAATTAATAAAAGGAAAGTGTTTAATAGCGAATAATCTGTCTCTGACTGAAAACACAATAATATTTGGAGCAGATGACAATTCCACAACTGATACAACATTTGATCTTATAATTCTGATAGCCAACACTACATTTTTAGCTGTAAAATAAATAAATGTAAGCCTTCATTCATTAGCAGTATTTCTAAAAATACTTAAGAGAAGATATAATCTTGAAAAATACATAGCAACTGTACAATTGAATATGCTAAAATTTAATACTAACTGGATCAATTATGAAGTATTATTTGAAAATTGATAATCCAAATTATAAGATACCTGGATTTGATATATGTGCATGTGTATGTGTATCATTAAATGAAAAGAAGAGAGAAAGTGGGGGTGTGGGTGGATGGGGAAGGGAGGGGGAGTAAGTGGAGTGAGCGGATGTGTTTGTTTGCCATTATGTGCTTGTAGTTAGCAAAAACTCAGAGGATTGTGTCTTGTGATTTTTGTTTGTTTGTGTATGTGTTTGTTTACCCCAACAACAACAACAAAAAAACTTTCCCTCAGCATACATTGAACTCTCACTCAGATCCATTCAAACAGAAAAAAAAGATAACTCATCTGTAATATGTTTCACGGATTTTTTTTTACTGCAATATTGTCAAACATATACAAATATGATTAATAACAAAAAAATATATGTGGTAATTTGCATCTGGAAATGTACAGCAAAGAGAAAAGATCATGTTGATGAAAGAATGGAGAAGAGAGAAAGAAAGAACTGTGGAATGGAAGACAGAATGAGGAAAAAAATAAAAAAGGTATTAAAAAAAATAAAAAAAAAAAAAGATAATTTACGTTAATGCCATACGTTTTGCAATTTTTTTTATAATCCAAGAAACCCCCCTCTTCGTCATCTCTTACCCAAGACATTTGCTTGCTAACCCAGTTCTTAAAGCAAACAGCATCATTTCCTACTCTAACTTTATCGATATAGAAAAGTGACTCTGCCAGGACCTCTTGCGAATTTTGTAATTCTATGCTCTTACGAAAGTTTTGGTAAGATAAAAAAGACGTCTTTCTTTTGAAATTATGAGAAAGAAATGTTCTAGGACCATGTAAATGCAACGAATCTATTTCTGGACAGAGTGCTTCAATTATTGTTTTTCATCGTAGGTTAGCAGTGTATCTCTTTCTAATCCAAGTCAACTTAAGTGCTCATGCTTACTTTTCCATATCTGGTATTCCTATACCTCCATTTTTCGATGGCATGCACCACATGTTTTCTTTTAATTCTATCTGTTTTTATATGCCACACAAATTCATAACACATTCCTTGTATTTCTTGTATTCCTTTGTCAGAAGGGTTAGGTAAGTGTAGCCACAGGTATATCAGCAGAGAAAGTAGGAGTGATTTCAATACAGCAGTCCTGCCCAGGGTCGTGCATGTACGCTTTGACCACATTTTCCTAACCTCTGTCATCGTTTGTCTTATGTTCAGCCATTTTTATGATATATGATATGTTAATCCGTTTGAAACTAAATAGAAACAGCTAAAAACTACTCATTAACAGTAAAAGCTTGAACATCTACCCTAACACATTCCGTTTTCTTTCTTCTTGCCCCACACTTATGTCTATGAATAAAAATGATAGTTTGATCATACAAGTTGATGTAGTTCTATTCAACTTACTCCGAATCCGAATGTTTTTACCTCTTTATTTTTTCCTTTATGAATGCTTCAGCATAGCTTGATCAATTGGTAATTGTACAATAATTGTTAATCTTCAAGAGATTCTACCATTGTTACCAGTTGTTCTTATTCAGACGGTTTCATGAGACCTGAGAATTATTGAAAGCTTCTTCAGCAAAAGCAGTAAAGTTACATATCTGAAGTTTATGCATATGACCGGATATTTCATTCTTCATAATTTCATGTAAATGTGGCAGGAAGATATTTAGATATACATTCATTTTCTTCCGTGGTCCAGGCACATTTACCTGGTAGATCAGGTGACATCTGATTTTCAGTGATGAATGCTATTAACCAGACTTTGTGTTTTGATAATATTTGAGTTGATAGGATTGGGCTAAAATCAAAATTTACTTCCATGTACCTTCCTATTTAATTTTCAAAGCATCACAATTCCAAAATTGAGGATCGCATCAATTTTTTTATGCTGTAGAAGAGTGTAATGATGACTTATATGGTGATTCTAACTCAGATGGTGTGGCCTTGTAATTGTGTGACTTTTGTTTTGGTTTATCGACAGGCACAGAGTTCAGCGTAGCAAAGGAGATAAAACTGCACCGAGCAGTGATCCGGGAGGAGAGCCTCATTTTGATCCGATTTCTTGTGTCTCCACCACCCCAGTTTTCATGCACTGAGAACTGCATTACCCAGTTTCTTTACTTTTCCTTTCATAAGGTAATAAAGTCATGGTGATTTACTAATGTACGTGCGCGCGCGTGCGCGCTCGCACACACACACACACACACACACACACACACACACACACACATACACAGCACACACACACACACACACACACACACACACACACACACACACACACACACGCACGCACGCACGCACGCACGCACGCACGCACGCATGCACGCAAGAAAGCACTTACGCGCTCTCATACAGACATCCAGCGCATACACACTCACATCTATAGCTTTACACACCTGCATTTCCCCACAAATGCACACACTCCAGCGCACACTTGCCTACAGCAAAACAAGGGTTCCTGAGAGGTTCAAAGTCTTATCTCAGTTGACATGTGTGTGATCGTTTTTGATTGTTATTTGGAAGGCCAGGAGTTTTCTCAATGTTGGACTTGAGACTATTCAAATGTATTTTTAAAATTGTTATCCAAGTAAGTTCATATCGTACATCATATTGGAAAATAAGAGAGAAAAAGAACGAAAGAAAAAATGGAGGAGACAAAAGCAACAACAGCAACAACAACAACAACAACAACAACAACAACAGCAACAAATCCAGACATACCAAACATACTCATAATACCATTTTATGTTTTGAAGGTAAAAGGTTAGAACATCTTTATGTGGTAGAGAGAGAGAGAGAGAGAGAGAGAGAGAGAGAGAGAGAGAGAGAGAGAGAGAGAGAGACTGGTGTGGTGTTTAGAGGTCCTGTACAGTGTCGAATTGGGCTGTTATGGGTGACATAACAGTTCCAGGGAGCTATCGTCATATTGACACGAATATAATGTACAATGTCATGATTATTCATGACTCAGTCCGGGTCTCCTAACATCGGCATATATCGGTGCCACTTGGAAAGAAAATACATTTTTTTTCAGTTTTTCAAGCAGTATATATATATATATATATATATATATATATATATATATATATAGAGAGAGAGAGAGAGAGAGAGAGAGAGAGAGAGAGAGAGAGAGATAGATAGATAGATACACCCCACACGCCCACCGCACCACCACACCTTTTTTTTTAATTTCGAATCTTTGCCAAGTCACTACTATAATGATGGGAGAATTGTTGACCTACACTTGTTTTCCCCCACTGCTTAATTGTTCAGCATTATATTGTTTGGTCAATCAGTGGGAGATTCCATCTCTTAGAAGATCCAAATAAAAGTTGTTCTGCTCAATCCTTAGCCGCTGACAATGCTTGAGTTATTGAACAGCAGAGCTGAGCACTCAGACTGTTCCATATCTTTTGATCTCGCTTGCATCCTTCAATGGATCCTCAAGCATAGGCTCAAAGATTGTCCCCTACATTTTATACTGTTTACATAGTGCTTTTAGTTTTTCAGCAACTTTTTTTCCCTCTCCACGCTTTCGTTTTGTTTTATTTACTACCTTTTGCTGCCTGCTATGGGGATGCTGTTGGATTCTTTTTTCAAAACTTGGTGGTGAGAACACCACACAATTATGGACTATGGTGTGTCTCTATTTGACACCAAGAGCACAGACAGAGTCAGCCGTGTCTCCCTAATGAGTCTGATCCAGCGAACGAAAGGGATTGCGATGATTCTCTCATGCAGCTAGTGAAGGGTTTTGATATTTATTATATATATTTTCCCTTTTTCTACATTTTGAGCCCCGCCCCGTTTTTATTAAATTTCAAATCTTTGCCCAGTCATTACTATACGGTGTTTTCCCAAACTACTTAATTGTTCAGCATCATATTGTTTGGTCAATCAGTAGATGGTTGCTTCTCTTAGGAGATTCAAGTAAAGGTTGTTCTGCACAATTCTTAGCCACTGACAATGGTTGGGTTATTAAACAGCAGAGCTGACCACTCAGGCTGTTCCATATCTTTTGATCTCCCTTGCATCCTTAAATGGATCCTCAAACATAGGCTCAAAGATTGTCCACTACAGTTTATACTGTTTGCATGGTGTTTTTAGTTTTTCAGCAACTTTTTTCCTCTCCACACTTTCGTTTTGTTTTGTTTTACTACATTTCTCTGGCTGCTTTCGGGATGCTGTTGGATTTTGTTTTGAAACCTCGGTGGCAAGAACACCACAGAATTACGGACTGTGGTGTGTCTCTCTATCTGGCGCCAAGAGCACAGACACAATCAGCCGTCTCTCCCTGATGAGTCGGATCCAGTAGACGAAAAGGCCTAGGAGCAGGCGATACGATCTGCCTTAGAGTGGGATTGCGATGGCTCCCTCATGCAGCTAGTGGAGGATTTTCATATTTATAATATATGTTTTCCCATTTTCTTCATCTTCACCTCCCTCCCCCCCTCCCCTGACCTTTGTTTTTAATTTAAAATCTTTGCCAAGTCATTACCATAATGACGGACAATTGTTAACCTGCACTTGTTTTTTTTTAAATTTAAAATCTTTGCCAAGTCATTACCATGATGACGGAAGAATTGTTAACCTGCACTTGTTTTCCCCCACTATTGAATTGTTCAGCATTACACACACACACACACATACATACATACATATATATATATATATATATATATATATATATATATATATCGAGAGAGAGAGAGAGAGATTGAGATTAGACGGCTCTTTTGCTGAGAGGTGAAGCAGAGGAGCGGAGAGAAGGGCAGGAACAGTCTGTCTATTCATGTTTCCCTTTTTTCTCCACCCCAGACATCAGCCGTTCCCCAGCTGACCCCCCAGGACCTGTGGAACTGCTCTGTGCCCTGGTTTGATGACTTCAAAGAGCACCTGACAGTCTGTGACCTGGTGACTGAGTGTTATGGGGGAGAGGATGAAACTGACTGTGGCTATGACATGTGTGCCCCTCATGGATTTTTCGTTGGTGGCAGGTGTGTAATAGTAATAACTGTAGTAGAAGGGGTAGTCGTAGTAGCAGTAGTGATTGTGCTGGTAGTAGTAGTAGCGGTAGTGGTAGGAGTAGTAGTTCTAGTGGTTGTGGCGGTGGTGGTGGTAGTAGTAGTAGTGGTAGTAACAGTAGTGGTAGTAGTAGCAGTAATGGTGGTGGTGGTTTTAACAGTAGTAATAGTTCTTGCTGAAGTTGTTGCTCTTGCAATTGTTGTTGATGTTGTAATTGTTGTTGTCGCTGTAACAATAATTATGACGACCACGACAACAGCAACAATAATACTAACTCTGATATTAATTCTAATCATCATCAACATCAACATCAACATTATCAGCTGATTTGTCTTTAATTCTCCCCATTCCACCACCCCCTACTACTTTTTAAAATAAATCTAAGCCAGGTCATTGTTATAAAATACTTGTTTGATTGCGGTCGTCGTCGTGTGTGTGTGTGTGTGTGTGTGTGTGTGTGTGTACGTTTGCAGATGCTATGTACTTCTCAGACCCAGGATCATGACACACACAGAGGCCAGAGAGGTGTGTGCCACAACAGACTCCAGGTTAGCAGTGCTCAACACGGAGACCAAGTCGAAGGGCGTCATGAGTCTACTCAGACAGTTTTGGAATCGCTTCCCAGTTCACGTTAGGCTTGACGTCTGTGGGTTTGGGACTTCAAGGCATGTGAGTACGTTGTGCATTCAGACCTGGAAAATAAACAGTCGATGTGTCTGTTTGTTCTGACATGCACTTCATCTTGAACTTCAAATGACACACTGGTTCTCTCTCTCTCTCTCTCTCTCTCTCTCTCTCTCTCTCTCTCTCTCTCTCTCTCTCTCTCTCTCTCTCTCTCTCTCTCTCTCAGTGCGTTCATACACACTGAAGGGAAAAAACAAATTTCTTGTTGTTTCATGTGTCCCAATTTCTCAAACGTGGCCACTTATTGGTGAATCTGCTGTGCCAAAAAGAACTGCTTTCGTTCAAACCGAGATGTATTGACTGTTGATTCCGCTGCTCTCTTTTCCATGTCAGGGAGAGCCAAAGGAAACAAACAGATAAAACACTGGGGCCAAGAAGTCAGACAGACCATTTCGTGGTTGGACTGACCGTGATATTGATTTTTCTTCAGAAATCCCAAAATGTGGACGTGAAATCGAGCTCGGCATCATCGTCTCAGCCTAAGCAAACTGTCGTGAAGCAGACATGGCCCATGCTCACAAGTATCAGTGGATCCAACAAAAGTAGAGGAAAAGCAAAGAAAAAAACAAACAAACACGTTTTCGACGGGTGCAGGAGAAGGATAACGTCAACGATCATAATTTTGGATAGGAAAAAGCAAGGAAAGAAAGCCGTTGTTTGTTTTGTTATACACTATAACACGAAATACTCTGCCTCTGGTGTCACGCTGAGTTACACACTCAATAACATAATACTCTGCCCCTGGTGTCACCCTGGAGTGTACACTCTCTAGCACATCATACTCTGCCTCTGGTGTGTCACCTGGAGTATACACTCTCTAGCACATAATACTCTGCCTCTGGTGTCACCCTGGAGTATACACTCTCTAGCACATAATACTCTGCCTCTGGTGTCACCCTGGAGTATACGCTCTAACACGAAAAACTCTGCCTCTGGTGTCATGCTGAATTACACACTCTAACACATAATATTCTGCCTCTGGTGTCATGCTGAATTACACAGTCTAGCACATAATACTCTGCCTCTGGTGGTCACGCTCTGGTTGTGCTTAGCAGTAAACTATAATGCCGCGATCAGATGGTTCGCCATCTATTCACTTGGACACATCACCCGGATTGTCCATTGTTAACACGTAGCCAGTTCTTCCCTTTTATTGTCTTGTTTCGCTAACAAACAAGAAGATCCTCCAGCGCCTTCTGGCATTACGTTGTGAAGATGAAACGTTCCAGAGCTTCGTCCTACTGCCAGACCATGATTAAGGCAGGAATCGCACAGGCCCCACGCTACTTCAATGTCACCTGCAGTCAGAGGATCCAACTGACCAAGGCAAGGAGAAAGCAGGTCTGAAAGCATCCTATCCTCTGTTCACATTTAAGGTGGAAAATTTAAGTCAGTTTTATGCATCCTCTTGAACTTTGTACAACTGTATCTGGCATTGCTCTGTTGGCGCTGTTTAGTATAAATCGATGGCTGGTTTATGAGATCAGGGACAGATCAGGCCACGAACCCCATTTAAGTTACCTCCCTGACAAGGATCTGGGCTCGAAGCAGATTCCTAAATCTGTTGGCTAGACTGACATACTCTTCACCTGCAGATCTGAGCTTCCTGCATTCTGCTTTTATATGGTAAATGAGTTCATTGACAGTCATTTCTTTTGATAAACTTAAACAGTGCCATTCTCTCTATTGATATCTGTATTGTTGTCTTGATCTGTAAAATCTGCTCTGTATTTTGCAATCAGCCACTCCACCCAGTAGATGTTTATTCCAGACCACGATTTGTGGTCCTAGCTGCGTGGAACGTTGGCGTTGGAACATTTGGTGGCGTACTGTTTCCTCTGGCATTACTTAACGGATGCAACTTCTTCTGGAACACTTGGCTGTGTCTTCACATCTAACTTCATTGGGTTAGCGCTGCTTTGCATGACATCGGAATATGTTCTACTGTTTGCTTGTATTCGAGCGCAGAAAGTCCGGTTCACGCCTGAGGACGGCGTTGATATTGAAAATGGCTAACACTTCTTTGGAATGTGTTTCCCCACCAAACGCTTTGCCTCCAGCGGCCTTTCTGGACTGACTTCTGGATTTATATCTGGCATTGTATTCTTTCTTTCTCCATCCCCTGATTGGCCATGTCTTTGTTTCTCATTTGCCTTCGACCGACAACGCAGTTCTGTTGATTCCACAAAGAACGGATGATGCGTCTTTTTGTCACTGATCTCGAGGCTTTTCTTTGCGATCACGGATCCCTGGCCTTCCATTTCCTGTAAGTCTTCAGCTTGGGCCGGATTGAATTCAAGTGTTTTATATGAATCTTCAAGCACGACCACTAGCCTTACTTTTTCTATTTTGTACTCTTACTTTGCGTTTGATCAGCGATTGTAGGGCACAACGTCAGTGAGCTTAGGTAAGACACCGAAACAGTTTCCTTGTGTACCGTTTTTGCCTCTTCGGATGCCTCGGTGAACAGTGATACATTTTTGATACTGTCTGTGTGGTAGGCTGTAGGTCCCGGTAGTAATCTGGGTTTGGCATTGTCTTTCACTTTCTTAACTTTACTCAGTGTTAATGGGTTGTCACCGAGCTTTTCTCTGGCACTGCACGCAGAATCAAGCCCAGGATTTCAAGTATTGTTTTGTTTTGTGGGCCGGAATATATTTCATGGAGATGCTGCTTAAGAGCTTGTTTGTCCAATGCAGTCGTCATTGATTACGGGCTTTTACATACCCTTTGGAAGATCTAGAAATGATCTCTAAAGGATCGATGGCTATGATGTCTTAAATACCTTTGGAAGACCTAGAAACTACATCTGAAGGATCAACTGGTTATTCAGATTCAGATTCAGATTCAGAAAACTTGATGTCTTAAATACCATTGGAAGACCTAGAAATGGTCTTCAGAGGATCTGTTGGTTATGATGTCTTAAATACCATTTGGAAGACCTAGAAATGGTCTTCAGAGGATCTGTCAGTTATGATGTCTTAAATACCATTTGGAAGACCTAGAAATGATCTTCAGAGGATCTGTTGGTTATGATGTCTTAAATACCATTTGGAAGACCTAGAAATGATCTTCAGAGGATCTGTTGGTTATGATGTCTTAAATACCATTTGGAAGACCTAGAAATGATCTTCAGAGGATCTGTTGGTATGATGTCTTAAATACCTTTTGGAAGATCTAAAATGATTCCTAAAGGATCAATTGGCTATGATGTCTTAAATACCTTTTGGAAGAGCTAGAAGTGATCTCTACAGGAGCTTTGATTATGGTTTCTTAAATCTTTTTGGAACACCTAGAAATTATCTCTATGGAGCAATATTGGATTACTTCTCTTTTTGCTCCTCTTTCTCCTTACTGACTCCACCTTCTTGGGGATGCTGTGTTTTGTTTTTAGTTCTTTTCAAGGCTGATACCTTTTGGAAGATGCTATCAAAGGATTCCATAAAAAAAAAGATCAATTCTCTATGATGTCTCTATACCTTTTCTTGGATTTTCCTCTCTCAAATTTTGATTATGGTTTGGATTACTTTCTTTTGGAACACCTAGAAATTATCTCTATGGAGCTCCATATTGGGATTACTTTCTGTTTGCTCCTCTTTCTCTCTTACTGACTCCACCTTCTTGAGGCTGTTTTACAAGTCAGTCTCTCTCTCTTGTCAAGACTTGCCTCATTCTTGTCATGGCTGTTCACGCTGTGCTGCAGGTTTGCGATGCCTATCATAGGTCAGAGGTCTTGTCATAAAAAAAGCAATCACATCCATGTCTCTCTCTCTCTCTCTCTCTCTCTCTCTCTCCTCTCTCTCTCTCCTCTCTCTCTCTCTCTCTCTCTCTCTGTGTCTCTGTGTGTGTGTGTGTGTGTGTGTGTGTGTGTGTGTGTGTGTGTGTGTGTACAAAACAACACCAATTGATTTTGTTTGACTGGGTCCTCCGCCCAGGGAATTTATTTCGAAGCTTTCACCTTTTGGTCAGTGAATAGCATTATCATTGCGTTTAGTCGTACAAAGGACCCCACAAGACTACCATGTCATTCCCATGGTGTTCACACACAGAAAATACCAGAGAGGGTGGTAAAGAACTGTTGTTTGTGTTGTCATGTGCGCAATGTTGTTTCTCTCTCTCTCTCTCTCGTCTCTCTCTCTCTCTGTGTGTGTGTGTGTGTGTGTGTGTGTGTGTGTGTGTGTGTGTGTGTGTGTGTGTGTGCTGTCCCATTTTCTGTGCCACCTCAGTGGCATTGCACCCCTGCCGCTCATTCCGACACCCCGTCCACAGCCACAGCCCGGTCAGTCCCACCGCAGCCCCGGCACCGGCAATCCACAGGGAGCAGTCAATGTCAAGTTGTCAAGAGGCAACCCACCGGAGGAGACACTGCACTGCTGCCGAGTCACTTCAGTGGTGTTCAGTGGCGCCTGTTCTGATCCAACATACGCAGGACACCACCTACTACGCCTCCCTCCTACTGACGACAATATTGCTTAGTCGCGGAGCCGGCGTGAGTGAGTTCTCCCTCCGCAGAGCGCCACTACGTTCGTCCAACAACAGCCCCTATGGACTCGCCGATACCGGTGACCCCGACGGAACTAAACCAAGCCCACAGATGTGGAGAAGACATTTAAACTGAGATCACCATGAGAGGAGATCATGAAGGACCACAGAATTTGAGACATTTTTGATCTGATAGATGAGAATGAGGATGATTAAGATGATGCTACAGATTTCATTCCGGTCTGAGACTGCATGACAGGGCTGTACTCTACGTTTCCTTTCATAACATTTCCCGGCGTCAACCAGGCCAGAGAGATACAGACACCTACAGTGTTGGTCAGGAAATTTGACCAACACTCTCAGAGACGCATCCATTAAGTGGATGAAACTCGACTGTAAGGTTCCTGTCTTCCCAACTGAGCCGGCCCATAGCAAACTCAACTCTGGGTAGGAGCCGGTCGGAGCAGAAAAATCCCACATGACTCGAACCCACAACTCCCAGCCGGGCGTCCGCGACGCTAACCACTTCGCCACGGCTGCTGGTCAACATTGTGGTCTACGGTCAGCTGTGGAGTGGTGCCCTGCCCGTTGGGAGAACAGCTCTGAAAAATACGTGTATCTCTCTCTCTCTCTCTCTCTCTCTCTCTCTCTCTCTCTCTCTCTCTCTCTCTCTCTCTCTCATTTGAACACTATAATTGTGGGAGAAAAGAAGTGCAGACTGACAGTTCCTTCATCATTATATTAATGAAGACTTGGGGCAAAGATTCAAAGGGAAAAAGTCTGGAACGAGTGGGTTGGGGTAGGGGAATAAAGAAAATGAGAATGAAAAGTTAGAGAAATATATCATGAATATGAAATCCTTCACTGACAGTCTATGGAGCCCATCGTCATCCATCTTGAAAGCAGAAATATATATATATATATATATATATATATATATATATATATATATATATATACATATGGAGAGAGAGAGATGTAATGCCCTCTGACGACGCTCCGATGTATGACGCTGTACCTTGAAAGAACTGACCATCCTCCAGGTTATTTGCTCATTTCATTCAGTGGGTTCACTAAGCTGCACGCTTTCCGTGACTGGGTGGACCAAGGCACAGAAAGGATGAACCGATCGATACCAGACTTCTAAATCCTAGGTAATTCATGGTTTCCGTCGACACACTCTTTTGACACATAAGTATGTAACACACGACCAGGAAGCTGGGTACAGGCCCTGCCAGCTGGTTGACAGGCTCGCTTCTGGTCACTGGAAAACACTTCCAAATAAGCAATAACACAACTCTAGCAAAACCTCTTTATTCTGCATATACGCAAAGTGTCAAAAGGGGAATCCACTAATACAAAAATACTATCACTGATTTTTGTCTGATAATCAAAAGTTGGAAATGTTAGACTGTGCCTGTGGGAGCCAGTATTTGGAGAGCTTTTATTTTTGAAAAATACACAAGAACCAAAGAACAAAAACCCATTTAGAAAATACTTATTTGGAAAGTTCTAACCCTGGATGCCTCTTCACGAAACTGAAAAGCCCACAGGTCTGACTAAAAGCTATGTGAAATAACAGAAACAACAATAAAACCTTTTTTCATTTGATTGCCAGATAGGGACTGAAGTAAAC
>JADBJO010003648.1:32500-45000 GCA_016801955.1 Conus betulinus | reverse complement strand
AAAAAAGAGAGAGAGAAGGGAAAATGATGGAACTGTACTAACAAGTACACATTAGGAGCAGTTTCACACATTTGGACCATACGTCAAAACCCTCCCCAAAATCCTCGTTAGCCCCTCCCCTCGTTTCCCCGCCGTATGCAGAATTGCACTGTTTTCACCTTATAATGCAAAAAGCGGGGGCTGCGGCACACGCACAGCAGTTCGCTAGGTGGTGGTGTCTTTCGCCGGTGGACGCTGCAGTCATAGTTAAAGGTAACATACTTGATTTTGCATATGATTTCATCTGTACACATAGAAAAATGTTTGGTATGACGCTGCGGTAGAAAATTCCGTAACATTTTGATGTTGTGTAAAGAGTTTGTTTTCGTTGTCTTAAAACGTAAATGTAAACATGTTCTTGACCTTATACATGTTACTTTTCTATAGTGTGTAGACAAGAAGAAAATGTGCGATGGCACAATACATTGTTTTTTTGATAGAAGTGACGAAGATATGTGTCCGTATCGCAAACACCAAATGTCATTTGAACAAGACATCTTTACATACTGGAGGCATATTGTGAATTTTTGTTTCATTAAATCGAACGATGTTGGTGGACCACACACATATCACATCGGGGTCACATTTTGTATGTCCAGACACCCAGTTAATCTTGGCTGTATACTTTCTCTGTAACGGAGTGTTTGACTGCCCTGGGCATGAAGATGAGGACGACTGTAGTAATTATGTTTGTCCTGGTTATTACCGCTGTCGTGGTTCCAAAGTCTGTGTGCATGCCAGTCACATATGTGACGGCACACCCCAGTGTCCACAGTTTGACGACGAAATGTTCTGCCACGTTCACTGTCCACTAATAAACTGCACGTGCTACGGGCACGCTTTGACTTGTACAGCCCCCTTTGATGCACAGCTGTTTCCCCAGCTTCGTTACCTCAATGCTGCAGCAGTGGAATGACACCTGACATGTTGATCAGCAACACACTCCTGGTCCACCTCAGTTTGGCCAGTTGTGGTCTGACAACTTTGAGGAACCTCAGCCTGCCCAATTTACGGAGCCTGGACGTCAGCAGCAATCTCTTGGAAGTGATCAGATTGTCGGATTTGTCAGACTTACATCTGTCAGCGTTATTCCTAGCAAACAATACCCTGGCTTCATTAAAAGTCTCCGGCAATCCGAACGTGTCCATAAGCTTCTCAAGCCTGAAAATGCTAGACACATATCATTGCTCCAGATCTATGACTTGGATGTACACAGCTTGGATCATTTGTTAAATTTACAGTACTTAAACCTCTCTCATTGTGGTATAAACCACGTAATTAATGATTTTCGTTTCCTGACTCAGTTAAGAACAGTTGATTTTAGAGGCTGTCCTATGTTGTATTTTCCAAAATCGTTGTTAAAAACTTCAATGAGTTTACAGCGTGTTTGGGGTGATACATATAGAATATGTTGTGAACTGGTTTTGCCTGTAGGATTCAACCTCCAAAACTGCTATGCTCCTCGTGACAAGCTGTCGACATGTCATTTACTGCTGGGAAAAGACGCTTATTTCTATGCCATGATTTTTTATGCTGTACTCACGCTCCTTGGCAACATGGTCAGTTTTGTGTTCCGTGTGGTGCTGAAAAAGTCACGTCATCTCGCTAGTTACGGTGTGGTCGTGACTCACCTGTCCGTGTCAGACTTCATTTCTGGGCTTCACCTGGTGATCATCCTGACTGACAGCAGACAGGTTGTATCGTGGTCATTACGTGTGGGAGGACACAACCTGGAGACACAGCGTAGGTTGTCAGCTGGCTGGCGTGTTCTCCACTCTGTCTCGTCAGGTGTCCACGTTCTTCATGGTCCTTCTTACGCTAGACAGGGCCTTGGTTCTCCACTGTCCAGAAACCAACAGGACACTGTCCTCACCAGTGATGCATCTGATGTGTGCTGTGGCCTGGACTCTGGGTCTGGTGCTGGCAGTGGTGGTGCCATGGATTTCTCCTACATCCGTGTCAGCCAGTTACTCTGGTCTGGGGATCTGCACACTGCTGCCAGACAGGGATGATGCCTTCTCTTCCTCCTACGTCACTGGCATTGATGGTGTGATGCACTTGACCCTCTTCTTTCTGGTGGGAGCTGGACAATGTTACTCGTACGTTAAAATCGAGACTAATCCTAACTCGTTTGTAGACTTCAATCCAACGTCTGTGGAACTGGGTATCGCTAGACGATTGTTGACCATGTGTGTCACGGACCTGGTGTGCCAGATAATCCTGAGCCTGACGCATCTGCTGTCCACAAAGGGTCTGGACCTATCCAATGACAGCCACGTGGGCATGACCTTGTTCCTGATGCCCCTGACATCTCTGCTGAACCCCTATCTGTATGCCAGAGCCATTGCTGTGGAACGTCAAAGGTCGGTCCGCCGCCAACGACTGATACAGCGACTGAAGGCTATCAAAAAGTAAGCTAGTAATTCGATAGGGACGTTTCTGTAGACATTCGAATTTGTTCTGAAGGGTGTGCGCATGTCAGATAGAAGTGATTAAAAACTGCGTTTTTAGATATGTATGTATGCATGTATGCATGTATGTATGTATGTATGTATGTATGTGCGTGCGTGCGTGCGTGCGTGCGTATGTATGTATGTATGTCTGTATGTATGTATGTATGTATGTATGTAGGTAGGTATGTATGCATGCATGTATGCATGCATGTATGTATGTATGTCTGTGTGCCTGTGTGCATGTATGTACGTGTGTATGTATGTAGTGTTTACTTGTTGTATTTCTTAAATACGCTATATAAATTTATTTATTTATTTATCTATCTATTCATTTATTTGCTTATTTCTTTGTTTCTTTATTAATCGCCTTTCTTTCTTTCTTTTTCTTTCTTTCTCTCTTGTTTGTTGCTGTTGTTGTTGTTGTTGTTGTTGTTGTTCTTCTTCTTCTTCTTCTTCTTCTTCTTCTTCTTCTGATCTTCCCAGATCAATTGCCAGGGCCTATGTCTCATATGCATAAAGAAAGGTGGAACATATGTTTGTTTCATAAAGATGTATTCGTGCTTCCATACGAGCATAATTCTGGACAGTGCTGCCATTGTTTTTGCTGCCCTTGAGAGGATTTTTTTTCTCTTTGGATTCCTCTCTGGTGATGATAGATTACAAGTAAGTGAGCTATTGAACAATATCTAGCATGCGACCATGGACGGTTCCATTACTAAATATGATAGTGGTGTGGCTCGCCTCCAACTTGGTCTTGCCTCCGCTGACGTTTGAGGGCCCCCAATGCAAACAACAGCACCGTATCCTTAGAGCATTCCTACATGGGCCATTTTCTTTTACTTTCAGCCCTTTCGTGGATTGGTCACAGATATATTATCGTAACTGATGCATTGAGTTCGAAATATCCCCCTCCCCCCCCCCCCCCCCCCCCCCCCCCTCCAACCCCCCCCCCCCCCCCCCCCAACCACCCCCCCCCCCCCCCCCCCCCAAAAAAAAAAAAGAAAAAAAAAGGGCTGTTTAAAAGGACATGCGATTTCTGTAATAAAACGCAGTAATGCACGCTCCCCCATCTGATGAGTGAATGCCTGCCATAGTATCTCTGCTTTACGCGTGTTCAATGAGATCTGGGTCTATGCCTTTCTGCAATATCCCTGGTCACTATGAGAGAGAGAGAGAGAGAGAGAGAGAGAGAGAGAGAGAGAGAGAGAGAGAGAGAGAGAGAGAGAGAGAGTTAGAGAGAGAGAGAGAGAGAGAGAGAGAGAGCGAGAGAGAGAGCATGCCACTAAGTACGGCAAACAGCATCTTCCTCCTCAGCGTGGGAATTTCGCGCTCGCTGAAGGTGCGCGTGAGCTGAAACTGGGTGTGTGACGGACGACACGTGCTGAAAAACACGCGGCGGTGGAAAAGTATGAGTAAGCTACATCTGCAAGGGAGTGTGCATTGCTGTTAGCTTACGGTCGGCTGTTAGTGTAAGGCGCTCGCAGTTGTTCATGACTTATGTAGCTGGTATTTCATACAGTCGTTCAAGGAGCTCAATGAGGTCTTGTTCTCTCCATGCAAGGCCAATATATTCGTCTGCAGGACGCTAAGGTAATGGATCAACTTAAAGCAGAGAAAAGTGAAATTAGGACTGCTGCTGTAAACACAATTTCAAAGCTTTGCAACTTTATGAAACAAAAACAATTCTTGTAAAACTACGTCCTTGAGTAATCTGATATCGAGAATACTACTGGGTATGACACAAAACGTATGAATATATTAACACATCATAACCCCAACAGTATTTTGTACACAAGTACGAACTAAACTAGCAAATGCGGTTGTGCATTTACCAGTACAACTATCTGCCACCGGTACGTGGAAATGGGGGCTAACTTTTCATGACTATGAACATTAATGTGGCGGGGTAGGGGGGGGGGGGGGGGGGGGAGTTAGATGTAATGTTGAAGTCTGTTGGATATGATTCTAGGGAGGGCCAGGGCCGCACTGATCGCTTTCACATTATTCTCCGTTGTCCTTCTCTCTCTCTCTCTCTCTCTCTCTCTCTCTCTCTCTCTCTCTCTCTCTCTCTCACACACACACACACACACACACACACACACACACACACACACACACACACACACACACACACACACACACACACACATACACACACACACACGCGCGCGCACACGCACACACACACACTTACACACCACCACCACCACCACTACCAACGCAACACACCACACCACACCGCACAACGCAACACAGCTTCTAGCATCGCACTCACCATCCACGTGTGAAGAGTTCCATGAAATAGACACTTTGCGAGCGGACGAACAGTGTAATGTTTCCTGTTCGTTTTACTCGGCTATGTCTGTTTTTCTTAGGTAAAGTCATTTCCATCACGGGATCCGATATTATGCCACGATGCCCGGTGCTGCGAGTTGTTTTTTTTTTTTCTTTATTGTAGACAGACAGACAGACAGACAGAAAGACAGAAAGACAGACAGGCAGACAGACAGACAGACAGACAGACAGACAGACAGACGGATGGCTGACTGGCTGGCTAGCTGGCTGGTAGGATAGATAGGTAGATAGATAGATAGATAGAGAGAGAGAGGGGGGGAGAGAGAGAGAGATAGAGAGGGGGAGAGAGAGAGAGAGAGAGAGAGAGAGAGAGAGAGAGAGAGAGAGAGAGAGAGAGTATATGTGATCACATTTGTGTTCCTACGCAGATGTAAACACACAAACATACGTTTGTTTGATAAGAGAGTTGATTTTTTTACATACTTTTTTTGTAATCGTTTATGCAGCAATGAGAGCAATATCGAAAGTATTTTACATAGAGAAGAAATGAGACAAATATAGACATGTGTTTTTGTTCCATATACCTACCACCTCCCCTCTTCAAGTAACAATGGAATGAAACAAAGAGAATGCAACATGGATGAATAGATGAATCAAATGGATAAAGAGATAAATAAATAAACCAATGAATGAATAAATAAATAAATAAATAAATTAATAGAAAAGGATCACACAGGAGCAGAGTAGAGGGTGAGGGGTGACCATGACTTAAAAAAAAAAAAAAAACCAACTTTCCAATCTATGACGAAGAATACAGTCTTGTAATGGTACCATTCAGCGCTGAATCTGAGCGCTAAATATGGCATTTCGCAGTTCCATCATGAATACTGGATTCAACTGTCGCTGGAAAACAGACAGATCTGGCTAGCAGACATGACAGTATTTGGCATTGCTATACATGCTCTAAAGGCAGGTGAAGACAGTGACAGTATTTTTCATTGACATATACTTTCTTCTTACTAAATATAGGTGAAGACAGTGCTATATATATATATATATGCCTACGTATATGTAATTGATATTCCAATTCCGTTAAAGACAATGTATATTTTTATAAGTTCACCCACACCAACAGTCATCGTAGTCTGTGAAATAGTGGCAGTTAAGGCGCGGTCACGTTTTTGCGTTAATGTAGTTTTGTAGGAAGGTCCTAACATTTTGCACATGGACACAATTCCATGATTGCTCTAAAGCATCCCTTGCATTTTCGCAAAAAAATACAGTGCGTTCTGTTTGTCACACAGTCATGATAGCATTTTTAACAATGACTCGAAAAGTAATACATATCTGTCAACCTCTTTTTTTTTTTTAATATGTCCCAAGGAATATACATGTTTAATGTAATAAATCATTTACAACAGTTTGGTTTCGAATAATCCTGTAGCAAAATCCTATCGCAAATATTGGTTGCCGTTCGCGAATTAACAACATTTTTAACGCACCCGACATATCAGTGTCACGTTTACTTCTATTGTTTACTGCTGCTTACTACTATCATCATAGCAAGAACACTCACAAGAGACTTTGAAAATAGACCCCCTTTCCAGTCAAGGAAGTTCAGCACAGGTAAAAGTACATGGCTGCCAGTTTTGCCTGTGAAGTATATGAAGGGTTCCAAGAAAGGATGAAACACTGGCAGTAGCGATAAACCTGTAAGATGCACTTCGCTTCTTATGGAACTACTACTTCACTATGGAGTCAGCAGGATACTTATAGGACAGATTTCAACAGCAGCTCAGGGGCGAACTGTCATTCTACGATTTGAACACTTCATAAACTCTCTATAGGATTACCCTTAAGGTTCTCCTGTCTCCCCGTTTTTGTACAGGGTTATGCACTAAAGAATTTGCAGAGACCTCAACAAAAACGGAATTGCTCGAATCTTGACACAAAGATAAGCGTTCTGATCTACGAAACAAACAAGAATGCTCACAAAGATCGAAAGCAGTCCTGGAAGATTTAAACAACAGTGCTCACTGATGTCAAGAAACTGGATCGTCCATAAACGCTACAAAAGCCCAAACATTGGTCTGCTCTCTCCATAACAAGATATCAGAAGAGAAAATACCTTCACCCGTTTTGTTCTATGGAATACACATCGAATAACTGTAGCCTATGTTACTAGGGTATAGGCTTTGATAGAGTGCTGATCTCTAGAAAACATGTTCAAAATATTGTACTTGAATGCAAAAGGGGCCTGCCTGCCATGAAAGCAATGGTAGGTTATTCTACTCAGTGACCTGCGTAGCAAAGTAGCTGTTCCTACACACATGACGCACTGTGTGAGTTTGAAGGAGCGAAAGGTAAGGTTTCGAAAGGTTTACTCCGACGGTAATAGTTAACTTTCAAAATCTTTACTCGTATCACTCAGACGAAACGTCCTTGGGTGTAGCATATGTCGTGGTGTCCATTGCAGATTTACGACGTGTGTTCGATTCCCATCAGAGCTATTGTTCCAGATGTTTTTCACATCCCTGTCAGTTCTTACCAGGAGCTGGGTTTACTACGAGCTGAGTTAAGAAGCTTGGAACAACGCATTTGAGTTTCAACCACTAGATGAATGCGTTTCTGCGAGTGTTGCTCAAAAATCCTGGACAAACTGCTGATGTCTGTCTCTGGGGGCTTATAGATTCCATGGCATATTATGAAAGCTAATGTAAAAGTACAGCACTGTCTTCTAATTTCAGACGAAAATGAAGCTCCATGGCGTTAAACTCATTATACCCATCCACATCAATCAGCGGATTTTTTTTTTAATCCTTTCACCTATTAATACCCTTCTCTCATGATGACACCAGTTTGGACTTCTTCTCCACGTCTATGCCCTTGGTGAGGTCTTACAGAGGACGTCAGTATCGGCTGGTTCATGTGGACAGTCGTCAGAGAGACGTGGTGGCGCCCTCTAGAGGTTGAAGCTCTGTTCTACACACTAAGCAGTTAAAGACGTCAGTAAGGTGCTCTCAAGGTGGTGTCGGAAGTATGTTAAAACAGAACAGCCACCACTGATCACCACCAAAGGTATGGCTGAGGTGCAACGTCTACTAAGGTGGGCTGCCTCGCGACAACTAGACTTTGACTTATCTCCGTAGACTGCCTGTGTCAGGACTGCACAAGGACATGCAAAGGGTAAGGCTGTGAACGAATAGATGGAATGAGCAACGTGAAATTAATGATACTTAAGTGATCATGGCAAACGAGACTGTTAAAGAAAAGTCTGTAACACCATCCAAAAGAAACATCCAGTAAATTTATTTGGTTTGCACACAATAATCTTCTGGAAGGACGACTGTTACTTTTCAAAGGTGAACTTCCAAAAGGGTTCTCCTCAAGACTTCCAAAAGGCTTACCCCTGCCGTGGGTTGTTTGTTTTGTTTTGTTTTGTTTCTGTGTCGGTTTGCTTGTATGTCTTTGACATACAATGCACTCTTTCTGGACTTTCAGATATGTGTCGTCGATGCGTCAGTCTAATTAGAATTAAAACATGTCTACAGGAGTTCCTAATTGCTTTGTTCTTGTTCTTCTTTTCATTGTACTTGTTTTTCGTTTCGTTTAGTACTTTTAAATTGTTCCAGCAAATATGCTTCAATGCAACGTTAAAAGAGTAATTCTCATATTATATTTACTTTGTAATGTGTTGAAATTCCTTTAACATCTGAACGACATTTCATTCTTCAGTGCAGTGGAAATTATTATTGAGTCTTGGATGAAAGAAGCGGAAGCTTAATGTTCGCTTATAAGCGTTCCTAGAATAGAAAAGTCACAAAGGCAGCTACACATGTTGCAATATTAGGTTTTCTCCTTTTTTCTCCAAATAACTGGTTTACATGGATTGTATTTAAACAGCATCAGAATGAAAACAGACTTATCGAAACAATCCAGTGCACACACACACACACACACACACACACACACACACACACACACACACACACACACACAGAGAGAGAGAGAGAGAGAGAGAGAGAGAGAGAGAGAGAGAGAGAGAGAGAGAGAGAGAGAGAGAGAGAGAGAGATTCTCATTGTGCTTTTAGAAAGATGAGCATAGTGTTGAACAATGCTGCTTTAGACGATTAAATACTAGCAACATTCGCCTATTGATGATTCTTCTTCTTCTGCGTTCCCTGGTCATGCTGGTCAGATAGAAAGTCCGGTAGCTTGGGCAAACTCAGCAGTCCGCGGAGTGAGTCCGCCGTTCCCCACAGCTTTTCTTGGAGATCCACTGCATCGGGCCAGAACTCACGCCGCAGGCTGTCGAACATGGGACAGGACTAAGTACGTGGGCTGGTTTTGTGGGGCTAGTGCCACATGGGCACTCATCTGTGTGCGATATGTTCAGGCGATAGAGGTGGGAGAGCAACTGACAATGTCCTAGTCTGAAGATGGCGACTTGTTGGGCACGCTCAAGATGGTGAATGTCATCCTTCTCTACCTCCACCTGTAGTCTTTCTCTCCATGCTGTCCTGAAATGGCTGCGCGGATGATGGTCTTCGCTTCTCTGTAGGATACAGCATGGCTATTTGGTCTCGTTGGCTGCCCGCCTTGGAGAGTCTGTCCGCCACTTCATTTCCTGCAATACCACAGTGGGAGGAATCCACTGCAGGACTGGTGTTGTTTTCTGCTCAAGGTGTGCAGTTCCTGTGTGATTTCCTGTAGGATCTGCTCTCTTTTCTCTCCTCTGGAGGCTTTGAAGGACGACTCGACAATCTGTAAGGAACACCGTGTGGTTTGGTAAGATGTCTCTTTCATTTAGTATCTGTACAGCAGTGAGTAGGGCACATGTTTCTGCTCTGTAGTTAGTTGAGAAGCTACCGGTAGCTACAGACTTGCTGATAGAACTGCCATCTGGGAACTTGATGAAAACACCGCCCACCCCCATATCTCACAGCTTTCTCTGCTGAGCCATCTGTGTAGACTCGGGCCCAAGTATAGCTTGGGTAGTCCCTGGCTAGGGCCTCAAGAGTACGGGACTTGAGTTCTGTTTCGCTGTGGTCTTCTTTAGCTCCAATGCCAAGAATGTCAAGGCTGATGAGGGGAGTATCAGCTGTCCACTCTACGCAGTCTTGGAGCATTTCCACTGGGTGGTCTGCTGTTGGTAGCAATTTTCTGTACTTTTCCTGAAGCGCCTTGCTTAGATGGTTGGGGCTCTGACGCTTGAGTCTGTTCTTTGTCGGAACATGGAGTTTGGTGTGCAGTGGATGGGATAGGAGTCTTTTCATCTGTTCACTTTGTCTTACTTGTTTTTCCTCTCTTCGTTCGTCCAACGAGTGGATGCCTGATGTTTTCTCCATTGCAGCAATGGGAGTGGTCTTCATTCCTCCTGTGATCAAACGGAGGCCTGCATTCTGATCAAGCTGTTCATGTTGGTCCTGGCAGCTGTTGACCAGGCGTTGGAAGCGTATTCCCTGTGGGGTCTTACAGTGCCACTGTATACTTGGGTCAAGATTTTCATGTTAGCTCCCCATTTTGTTCCAGCCAGTTTCCTCATCACAGCCATCTTTCTCACTGCTTCGCTGTGCATGGTATGGATGTGCGGGGACTATGTTAGCCTTCTGTCCAGCTTTACCCCGAGATAGGTTGGGGTATCTTCTTGTGGAATGCCTTGGCCTTGTATTTGAAGGGTGAAAGCCTCTCTCTTTGGGGAGAGTGAGAAGCAAGTGGCCTCCGTTTTGGTTCTGTTGATGGTGACCATCCACTCATTTGCCCAATTTGAGATGCAGTTCATTGCTTCCTGCATTCTGTAAGCTGCTGTGTTTGTCTGTTCTGCTTTTGTCCATACGGCAAGGTCATCTGCATGGAGCGTCCCTGAGATACGGATTGTCAGTTGGTCAGTAATGTCATCGATGAAGACGAGGAAAAGAGTTGGTGATATGACACCACCTTGAGGAACCCCTCCCTGATCCTCACCAGCGAGCTTGTCTGGCCTTCCAGTTTGACTCGAGCTGTTCGCTGGAAACAAGTACCTGTGGATCCACCAGAACATGTTTCCGCATACGTATTTTCGGAAGAAAAACTTGAAGAGGAGACCTTCTTTCCATACTTTGTCGAATGCTTTGGTTAAGTCGCCCATTGAAGATAAATCAGTTAGTTTGTAACACTTATCAGTACACTGTTCGATAATTATTTTCAACCTTTTTTTTGTCCGATGAACGATTTGCTTTTGAGTACCAGTTTACGGTCTTTTACCGAGGAACAATTGAAAAGCAACAAAATGGATCAGGTCAAATATTTCATTACAATTCTAGTCTGAGTTATCTTTTATTATGAGGAAATACATATGCAAGGTGCAACAACAACACAAAATTGCAAACGTTTTTGTCTTTTCACAACAGCAACAAACTCTACACCAAACTCTCCGAAAGACGACGTCATATTTCTTCCCTCTAATTCGTCATATCCTGTTCTCACCGCCACGTGCTTGGAAAGTCACGTGACGCACCAGTTCTTGGAACGTCATGTCATTACCAGGTGTTGGACAGGAGGAGGGGAAGAAGGGAGCAGGAGCTCCCAGTGTGTCCACACGCTTTCTCCAGCTCCTCCGTCTTTCCGGTGCACAAACAGGGCGCAGGAAGTACCATACACGCTCGTGTGCGACCACCGCAACGACTGCGCCGATTACAGCAATGAGGACTTCTGTCAGTTTGAACCTTGTGCCCCTTACGTCACTTTTGACTGCGGAAATTCAGTGGTAAGTACACAGTGAGCGTCCCTGACCTGGACCCTGCGCTTTGGTTATTACGCATGGTAAATATTCCTGGTAAATAGTATTTCTGTCAATATCAGCTTTGTATATTTGTTACTTTTGACTGTGTTAATAAATAAATCTATAATAAGCGCAGTTTGTTGGACATTAATGATGACTCTGAAAAAGGAGGTAAACACACACGCACACAAGTTGGGTCGCCTACTGCCGGTGTTATATGGCCTATGTCACTGTTTGCACGTGCGGATTGGCTGCACGTGTTGTTTGTTCGGTTTTTCAGGTTGTTTACAGTTCAGGGTGCGTTTGCTGACAAACGATTTCCATTTGTGCCTGCAGTTGTTTACTATTTCTACTTTAGTATTTAGGGTTGCTAAGTATGGTTTGCATAGTATTAACCATTTTTCTGTTGAACATAGGTTGCATCTTTTTTTTGAAATGTTATTGTATGGTGATGCCCTTTTTATGATTTTCCAGGATATGTTATAGTTTATTTTTTTTGTCTTTAAGTCTCCAAATATATTTGCTCAGTTCTGTTTGGTTTTTGTATTTTACTTTGTTGAATGACTGTTTATGGTTTGCATATCTGGTTTTGAAGTGATTTTCAGTGATCCCTATGTATGTTTCTTTTTCATTTTCTGATGTCACAGTGGCTTGGTATACAATGTTGTTATAGAGGCATTTGTTGCTTAAGGGACACTGTTCTTTGTAGTACAATTGCAGGATTTCCTTTCTTCACCCTTCTTTGCTGTGTTGCTTTTCATTTTGTTGGATGAATCAATTATATTTTTAAGGTTAGGCATGCATGAATATGATAGTTTGATGGTGTTCTTGTTGAATATTTTGGACAATTTGTGTTCTTTTGGGAAGGATGCTGTCAGAATTTTTAAAAAATTCTTTCCCTACGTTTGTTTTTACTCGTCCATCATATGGAGGGTTGTACCATGTGATTTTCC
>JADBJO010003648.1:25000-27500 GCA_016801955.1 Conus betulinus | reverse complement strand
AGTGGATCGATTCCTTGTGCTGCGGTTTCCTTTCAGCAGTGTTCACTTTGCTCCCAGGTCAGCTCACGTGTCCAGCCTGCTCCTGTGGGGGGCTGGCGTCTGTCTGGGTGCTGTCCCTTTGCTGCCAGCTACCTCCCACTGGCACTTCTATGGCCAGACAGGGATGTGCGTTCCGCTCCCCATCACCAGCACTGAGTTTGCTGGCCAGGACTATTCCTTTGGTGTGTGTTCATTTACCTCAACTTCATCTTTTTTTCTTTTCATTGCAACAGGTCAAGATTTCATCTACTGGTTAGTGAGGTCCAGCATGATGAGAAACAGAGGCACAGCTGGTGAATGCTAACACATTACTATTGTCCGTCAACTTATCACTGTCGTAGTGGCCGACTTCCTCTGCTGGTTCCCCATTGGGGTTCTTAGACTGATGGCAGACAGGGGATTACGGGTGTCAAATGACGTCAACGTGGCTATTGCTATTTTTGTCCTTCCACTCAGCTCTGCCCTCAGTCTTTTCCTCTGCACTGTCAACGTCATTCGGTAACTCAGAACAATCAGGCACGAGAAACGCTCGATCGATGTATTGTGCGCAGAAACGTAAAAAGGTACATGTGTTAAAGTGAACTAAACATGAAGATAAACGGATTTTCAACACTTTTGGTGTCTGTCTATCTGGATTTCAAAATTTACATACTGTGTGTGTGCGCGTTGCTTTTGTTGTTGGTCTTGTTCCTGCTGTTTTTTTTTTTTTTTGCACTAAAATCTCTCTTATTGTGTGTATGTGAGACAGAGCTTTTAGTGGGGTCTTCAGTGAGGAAGTGACGGAAGGATGCTCATGTGTCGAAAGTTCAACAAATGAAATCCGAATGATATTGACAACATGGATTTGAATGGAAAAAGTTTAATCTAGTATCATACAAAGATTTGAACATAACACAGAGGAAACGACGAGTCATCGAGCTCAACAGAGACTGGTACATAGAGATGATCTAATTACTTTCTTGCACAGATCAACATCAGTTTTGCTTTGTCTTTGATCAGTTTTATTCTGTTTCTAATCATTGCAAGTACATCAAAAAGCAAATCAGAAATATAACCCTTGACCGTCCTCAGATAATCCCACCCTCTCTCTCTCTCTCTCTTTTCTTTCTTTCTCTGTCTCTCTCTGTCTTTTAACTGGTTGGTCATGCTCTCCCATATGCATACATTTTCATATAAAAAGTGAACACAGGCATATATGAACACACGTATTGATGCATACATATGAACATAGATATAAAACACACACATGAATAACACACCACTCGTTTACAATAAGTTAAACACACTTTTGCAGACAAACGTATTTTTGTTTCGTATTCAGTGCCAGCAAGTTATCAGCATTACAGTATAGGAGACACAATTTGCCCAGAAGAAAATACGGCCATTAACGATAACTCTCCAGGTGTACTGACCCGCGCTGTTCTCTTTCCTCTGCTCAGTTGGCTCCCTTTCTCTTTAGCCCTTCCTCAGTTTCTCTCCCCTTTCTGTTTCTACCTTACCTCCTCTTTCTTCTCCCCTGCGGGCAGTTAGTCAGAGTCTGACCAGAGTGGTGGTGGAGTCTGCCCCGCTGAGGGTAGCGTCTAATCCAGTCCTGCTTTTTGCTTTTGAGCTGCATAGTGATTGGCTGTTGTTTGTCACAACTCCTTGTTGCTGACTTCGCCTGGCCACCGGATTATTAAAAAAAAAAAAAAAAAAAAAAAAAAACAAAAAAAAACTTGCATCTCTGGTGGATGTTAGTGACAGTCCGTTTCTTCAGTTGCATCGGTATGATCTCCTTCCACCTGTCAGAGCCGTGTAGCAGGATTCATTCGATATTGTGACTGTGCTGATAATTCTTAAGGGCCAAATGTTCTCTTAGTGTTGGGACTTTTATTATGTGAGACATAAGCATTTTAAATAAAACAAACTCCATGACAACCTTGTTCGGAGATGTCCCACCTGTAATATTTCATCTGATCTAAGTTTTTACGGGCAGAAGGATTTTTAAACACCGTTTCCGGTGTGTTTTTTAGATGGTGTGTTTTAAAGGGTTATGTGAATGAACCAGTTTTATAATTATACAATGATATGTGAGCTGACTTCAACGCGATTTTACGGAAGAAAAAGATTTTCGACCAAATTCTGGTGCGTTTTCTTAAAGGTGTGTTTTAAAGGGTTATGTGAATGAGCGCAATGACAGCCCTGATATGGAACTCTGCGGTCGGCTGGGCTTTAAGCCACAACACCTACCTGGCCCAAACTGTTCTGCAGCATGACGAAGGCTGCTTGTGCCTTGTCTATCCGTAACTCCTTGGTCATCACCCAATGTCCTGCTTCCCGGACACATGAAGGAGTCAGCCTCCTTGAACAACCCTTGAACAGCCCTCGAACAGTCGTTGAACAGTCCTCGAACAGCCCTCGAACAGCCCTTGAACAGCTCTTGAAAAGCCCTCGAGCAGCCCTTGAACAGCCCTCGAGCAGC
>JADBJO010003648.1:20000-22500 GCA_016801955.1 Conus betulinus | reverse complement strand
CCCAGAAGAAAGTTATATCTGTTCTTTTACATATCAAGACGTGAATTAAATATTGAATTTCCTTCAAATAAAGTTATCTGAATTTGAATTAAAAAAAACTTAATCGATTGTAACACTGACAGCGAATCTACACAAAACAACATTTGATAAAATTGACTGTGGTAAATCAAATTAAAAATGTCAACGCCATAAGTATCGCTATCATTTCAGCTATGAATATGGAGCGATATTTTCCAACGAAATATGCTTTTTCTACTTTCCGCGATGGAATAACAATTGCTGATCCTGATCCGGCCTCTTTATTACTCGTCAACGATCCATCTGTGTACACCTTAAGATGGTTGGAATATTTGTTACTTGTCAACGATCCATCTGTGTACACCTTAAGATTGTTGGAATATCTATCTTGCATTTGCATCTTCGTTAAATATGACAAAATGTAAGGCTGATTTGCTTTCTTTGTATCAGTGCAATCAAGATCAAACTTCACCCTCTTTCTTTTTCCTAAGTTGGAATGGGATCTATAAGAGACGTTTTTGACAAAGACTTAACATCTATATACTTTTCATAAACAAATCGGCAGTATATGAAACTGATAGTGCATAGAGAGGCAATATTTTTTGCTCTTTTTTGGATAATCACTCTCTGGGTTTATAGATATTTCCGTTTCATTCACACCTTCCATGGTGGCACATTTCATGAAATATTTTTGCAAGTGATAGATTCCTATATTCATTTAACGGTAAAAACATCTATTTCTCAGTATGTCCCCAAACTGGAGACATATACCGGAACCCCTACGCATAATTTGAAGGCTTTGCTATCTACAGGGTTCATACAGACTTTCAATACAAAAATTTAGGGCCTTTTAGGGCCTTTTTTAGGGCCTAAAATTTACAAAAATAGGGCCATCAGGGCACACGAAAAAAAGTGCTCACCACTGCCTCCCACAGATGCCATTTTCTCCAATAAAGACCTCCATTCAGCAAGTACCTAATCACTTTCTGGTATGAATCTTGTCAATTCCATATCCGTATGAAAACAAAGAAATCTCTTTTACAATGGCTAGAGTAAACACAGTGTTCTTGCAGCACACACAAGGCAGAAGTCTTAGGAATACAAGTCACAAGATGAAGAAAAAAGTAGGCCTATGCTTTCTTTCACCTGACTAACAGCTGCCTTGTCCTTGATTGACTAGCACACACTGCCTCTGGTTGAAGGAGAGAGAACAGTCCAGTACTCAAGTCATCCTCCTATTTGTCCTCTTGGAAATACTTTTGATTTATTCCAAGGAGGCGACCTTTTACAGTTGGGGCTGCTGTCCTCATTCCTTTGTCAATTGGTCAGCTTCTTCATTTCCATATATAGTGCAGTATGAAGGTGTTCACTGGATGGGAGTATTTTCAGTAACCGAGAAATGGTAATCATTTTAGATCAGTAGTACCATAGGATGATGACTATTGTTATATAAGTGGAAAAAATGTAGTGGTGATGGTGCAAGTTGGGGGGATAAAGGAAAATATCAATGACCTGTGGGTGATGCTCATTGGCATGGGTGAGATCAATGACAATAGTACTGTAGGACGATGGTCATTGTGGTAAGTGGAATAATAAGGTGGCATTAGTATAATATTGCAGGTTGAGAAAGAGGGTGGAGGGGGGTAGGGGTATAGATGACTGATGGGTGATGATCATGTATGATTTGAGTAAAACAGTACTGTAGGATGATGATAATTGTTGTATAAGTGGGATAATGTTGTGGCATTGGTGTAAAAATGCTTGCGGGGGAATGGGGGAGGTGTTCAAAGATGGGTGGATGATGATCATGGTCAAGGTGTAGGTATGATCCACAGTGGTGTAGGATGATGGTCATTTTGTAAAAGGAGTAGGATAGTGTATTGGCAAGTACGATAATGCCAGTGGGGGAATAAAGGAATGATCAATGACTGATGGATGTTGATCACTGAGATGAGATCTACAGTACTACAGGGTGGTGTGACCATTGTCATAAGTGAAATACTGTGGTGGCATTGATGTATTAATGCCGGTGGGGGGTGGGGGGGAAAAAAAAAAAAAAAAGGAATAAATTGATGATTGATCATTGCCATAAGTGAAATAGCATGATAATGCCAGTTGTAGTTAAAAAAAAAAAAAAAAAAACACTGGGGGGGGGGGGGGGGGGGGGCAATGATCAATGACTGATTGATGGTGATGGTCGTCACAGGCGAAATCATCACCGTCTCATGCACACACGCATGCATGATGCATGCACGCACACACATGTACATACACCCACACACACACATACATGGTACACAGGCACATCCACACATATACATATAAAAAAAAAAAAAATAAAATAAAAAAAAAGGATTAGCATACACAGGACATCTTATGAGTGGTGGTAATAATGATAGTGGTTATATATATGGGAATCTGTGTTAAAAAAAAAAAAAACAAAAAAAAACACACACACACACACACACACACACACCTGACA
>JADBJO010003648.1:0-15000 GCA_016801955.1 Conus betulinus | reverse complement strand
TAAAACAGGCGGAAGACAATAGGGGGACGAAGATTTTCATTTTGTTTTCTTTTGCCTTGTTTTATACAATCTTCTGTATTCTTGACCATGGCAACTGCATTTACAGAGTGTAGCACAACACCCAATTATATTCCACAACAACTCAGCTCTAGATCCTCAAACACGAACAATTGGCTGAAATCCTTTTTGTTCATTTGTGTGTAACTAAATTGTCATATCTAGAACACACACACACACACACACACACACACACACACACATATATATATATATATATATATATATATATATATATATGAGTTTTGTGATAGCGTTTGTCTGAAGAAGCCCCAAAGCAGGCGAAAATTTAGAAAAAATGAAATGGAGTGCAGCCCGTTCAGGTGTTATGATTTCCTTTGAATATATATACATATACACACATACATACATACATATATATATAAATATATATATATATAAATATATATATATATATATATATATATATATATATATATATATATATATATATATATACGCCCTACTTGATTTTCTTCTCTTGTTGTAACAAAATGACAGTCTTCGCGGTACATAAATAAAAAAAGTGTCGGGAAGGTAAGATATTCATTATGCAAAACCACCCCTTTCACACACCCAGATTTAAGGGAACCAAACACACACACACACACACACACACACACACACACAATGCACACACCCTTAAGTTATATGAAACATTCACAGGCCTACATTCAAATACATAAAGCATGTACAGCTCCAAGTGTCATGAACTAAAATACCGCTAAATGTAAAATCAATGAAAATCTTCCCCCAAAACACAGTACGACTGCAACGCACCAGATGCACACATGGGGTGAAATACAGTCTAAAGTTTTAATCAATCAAACAATCTATCAATCCATCCATGAAAATAGGTACAGAAGTGGTAAAATAAACATAACAAATGCCATGTGCAATCAGACCTATTCATGTATCCATGCGAGTAGGCCATATAAACACTTCAGCTATAAAATGAAGACTTCATAAAAACAACAATACGTTTCTTGATTAGAACTTTTTCAAAATACATACACTTCAAATTTGCCATTGCAATAACAGTTAGTAAACCTAAGAACGAAGAAAAGAAAAAAAAAAAAACAAACAACAACAACAAAAAAAAACACTAACGTACAATCTAAATCTAGCTTAACTGAAAAAACAGATTGAAATGAAGAGAGTAAGAAACCATACTTGATGGATAATTAAATAAAATGCATTATTCGGTGAGAAGGTACCAAACAAACAATACATGAATAGATGATATGAAATGATGACAAAACCAATGCAGTATCTGAAACAATAGGGAACAGAATCTCGACGAAAACTCTGGCAATGGGATTGGGAGGGAGGGGTGGGAGGTTAGTGGTGAAGACTTCTAACACACACACACACACACACACACACACACACACAGAGGGAGGACACGTTTTGTTTTTTTCATCAGCGCATAAAGCATGACGGTATGTCGCAAAAGTGCGCGCGCATGGTGTGTGTGTGTGTGTGTGTGTGTGTGTGTGTGTGTGATCATACATGGCGGCCCCTAAATTTGAACTTCCCCTTAAAATTGCACTTCCAGTATATAGAATACATTCCGTTTTTCTTATCAATGCACAAAGCGTTGTCACTTCAGACCAGGAAGAGTCCTCCTACGGTTGTGGGCATAAACATCACTCAGTGCACTGGAGAATCCAAAGCCGCCCGCCCCACAGTCACAAGATTCATTGCCCTATCACTGAAGATCAACAGTGTACAGTAAAGTTATTCCTTGTCCTATCACTGAAGTTGAACAATGTATAGTGAAGTTATTCCTTGTCCTATCACTGAAGATGAACAATGTACTTTGAAGTTATTCCTTGTCCTGTCACCAGACTTGAACAGTGTACAGTGAAGTCATTCCTTGTCCTATCTCTGAAGGTCAACAGTGTACGGTGAAGTTATTCCTTGTCCTATCACTGGAGATCAACACTATACAGTGAAGTTATTCCTTGTCCTATCACTGGAGATCAACACTATACAGTGAAGTTATTCCTTGTCCTAACACTGAAGATCAACAGTGTACAGTAAAGTTTCCGTCAAAGACACGTGTGTACCCGTAGACAGGGCAATGTGTCGCCAAAAATGGGGTCATTCAGTTCAACTAGTGAGAGGAGGGAAGTGGATCCATTGTTCAAATACGGAAGGGGGAGGGGGGAGGTGAAGGGGAGGGGGGGGGGCATTCTGTTCAAACACGAGAAGATGGGAAGTGATGCCCTACTTTTCAAAAACACGCCAGGGGAAAAGGTGCTGGTGTAGCAGTCCAGAGAAGGTCCCCCTATAAGGTGATCTAGTCCAGAATATGCCCCCCCCCCCCCCCCCCCCCCTAAACTTGCCTAGGTCAGAATATGGCCCTATAGATATTTAACTGAGGCTTAGGGTAGAATATACTTTAGATATGATCAAAGTGTTTACAATGCGGGATGAATGTCAGATTATTTTCCAACTGAAAGAGCCTTGTTTCAAAACGATGTGACTGAGGGCGGAAAACGAAGCAAAATTTAGAAAGAGACGGGGTTAGTTACCCCCAAGACATAGTTGTCTTGTCCTTACCTTGTTGTCTATGTGCTTGGCAGTAACTAACCCCCTCTCTTTCTACATTTTGAACAAGCTTTATTTACAAAAACCGCTCCGCTCTTTACTTTTTGTAATGCCACTTAAGCTTCTTGCAGTTAAAAGAAGGCAAAACCTAAACATCAAACGAATAACTGAAATCAAACAAGACGCCACAATGTTACAGATATAATTCCTCCCCTCTGCTCCCTTCTAAGCTGTGAAAAGTCAGAATTTGTCCATAGAGAACGTCGTACATGCCTTCCCCTAAAAATGAATTTCAGTAGCACTGACTTCAAATTTCAGTAGCACGGACTCAAAATCAGTAGCATTCATTTTTTTTCTTTTGAAACAGTTTGTGGAAAGAATTGGTCAGGGTGTCATCATCAGCTCAACCTACGCCTAGAATAAGACGAAACTTTACCGCCATGTTTTAATTACAGAAAATGCGCTGTCACAAATCACGCACTTTGCTTTTGAATCGTCAGAGTCTTTCACAATGAAGGGAAATTTGCCACTGCATTTGTCCAGGAACTTCTGTGACGGCTGACGCTTTTTTGATGTAGGTTCATCGGCACCATCAGTTGGCACATCCATTCGCTTTCTCTTTGTATTAGACGCCATGTTCCTCAAAACGTCAATTACTTACGATATCCGGTTTAGTACTTCCGCTTTCAAAAGCATCATTTGCTTGAATGACTGAGTTTAACGTCCCTCTATAGCAGAAGCCGTAGGAGACATACGCTATTCATCTGCTTGATGAAGACGGGGCTTTATGTCCCTTTTTACCATTCGGTGTTCTGCTTCTGTTTTCAAAAGCATCGTCTGCTTCAACTCGCGATCGTTTCAAGTAAATGTTGTTGAAAAATCTTTTTACCGTAACGAAAAATAAATTTCCGTAATCGCCGTAGCTACTTCGGTTTTTTTTTTGTTTGTTTGTTTTTTTTTTGTTTGCTTTTTTTTTTTGTTAATTGGCGTAGAAAATACGGAAGTTCCGTAGGCGTAGGCAACGTTGTCCATATCCAAACCTCTGCAACAGTAAACAAGTGAAGACTTGATCAGATGTGTGTGTAGAGAGTGTGCTAGGTTGAAGTCATGTATTTGCCCACTGCAACGGCGTGGTGATCAGTAGTGATTTTTTTTTCAGTTAACTGTGAACACTGTCCCCTTTGATATTACACATATTGAAGCATGATTCACGCTAAGAGAAACGGCATGCAGATGCAGAACTCCTGCTTGCAACATAAATGCAATACAGACCGGTTGCGTGAGTTAAGTGTACACAGGGGATATACTACCCCCCGGCAGTGGTATAACCTTACAGCCTAGGCTGGTTTTAACCCAGGGGTTGAAGAATGCTATGCTATGCTACTTTACACTCTGGGTATTTAATTAGCCAGGTGGTAGAATTTGGCTTGCTGCACCGGGTTTTGTTCACACACGCGAGGAAAGGGAAGACGGGCGCGTGGGAGGAGGGGGGAAGGGTATACCGAGTTATCGTCCGCCGCGACGCAGGAACATGGGACTTGGACCATTTCACATCTACAAGGTGGGTGGGAAGTGGGGGTATTGTACAACTACATGGGAGGTGGGTAGTGGGGGGTGTTGTACAACTACATGGGTGGTGGGGAGTGGGCTGTTGTAAAACTACATGGAAGGTGGGGAGTGGGGTGTTGTGCAACTAATGGGAGGTGAGGAGTGGGGCTGTTGTACAACTACATGGTAGGTGGGGAGTGGGGTGTTGTGCAACTAATGGGAGGTGAGGAGTGGGGTGTAACGCACAACTACATGGTAGGTGGGGAGTGGGGCTGTTGTACAACTACATGGGAGGTGAGGAGTGGGGTGTTGTACAACTACATGGTAGGTGGAAGAGTGGGGGTGTTGTACAACTACATGGTAGGTGGGGAGTGGGTGTTGTACAAACTACGTGGAAGGTGGAAGAGTGGGGCTTTGTACAACTATATGGGAGGTGGGGAGTGGGGGGCTGTACAACTACATGGGAAGTGGGGAGTGGGGTGGTGTATGGCGGCCTTAAAGGTGGAGTGCAGGGCTTTCGTACAACTACGTGAACAACTCCACAGAACAGAATGAGTGGCGTGGGGCTGCTATCAAGCCACATGTACAGAAAGTACGCATTTTTCTCTCCCAGCCAGCGCTGTTGGCGAGGAGCCATTACGCAATATTACACTTGACCATTGTTCAACCTCCCTGCGCCGTCCTTCCACCCACCCATCGAAGCCCCTTTTTAGTTCAAGTGTGTGTGTGTGTGTGTGTGTGTGTGTGTTCGTGCACGCTTTCTTTCCGCGGAAACATTATCATCCGTCACGAAAATACTATCGATAATGCGCACTCGCCCAAACTGGCTGTATTAGTGTTTTCACGATGGACTCTGGCCAGTACCTCGCAAAAAAAAAAAAAAAAAAAAAAACCAAGTACCTCGCAAAAAAAAAAAAAAAAAAAAAACTTAGAAAGGAAAACAGCTGTTAGGTTTCTACAGCTACGATGTTACCATACATAATACAGTATCACAGAAACAGAAAGCGACGCGCACTTTCAGGACCAAGTACCAAATGAATAGGTGTACCTCTGAAACCATGCCCTATCATTTCCAGTCATTGTAACACGCAGTATCGTTGTTATGTTCTCATCCTCTTCGATTATCTTGAATTGAAGCTTGAATTTGATTCAACAGGGATCATGTCACAAAATCAGCATATGCATCAACGCCACAGCAGAGAATAAAGTCGATGGTCAACACCTAAATTCAGTACACAGACATTCTGTTGCAATAAAGTTGCACGCTTACCTTCAAGTTAAGATTACTAGGGTAAACACACACTGGGTTTGATGTAAACGTTCCGCTGACATGTTTAGCTGGTAAATCTAAACCATTTTTCATGATAATTAATAGTGAACCGCCAAGAAAACGTAGACAAACGAATCACGAGCCAAACAAGACGCGTTTTGACCCCTTAGGTCTTCTTCAGGGAAGATACAAACCACCCAGGACAACGAAAATGAACGAGCAATCAAATCTTCATTCACTTCAGCGCAAAATGGGCGTTGCTATCCCAGAAAAGATATTCGCTAAAACAGAAAATGCTATACTCACACTGGTCACTCAGTGACAGATGCAAAAGGTGTCGGTCCGTCGTCTGCACGATGTAGGAGAAAAACAACCGGAGGCAAACGTGGAAGAAGAGTGAAGACTGGTCAGCTGTCCAGCAGAGGGGAGCGAGCTGTTTGTCCCTCGCGCTGGTCAGGCTATCTCGTTTTTTTGCATAAGCGTTACGACATGGTGGGAGATCGCCTCCACACAAAGAACGCACGACTATGGTGTCTGACTAGCGGCAAAAGCATCTCTTTTTTTTTTAAGTCTTTGTGAAACGCATTTAGTTGTAAACTTTAGCTCCAAGCACAGCCCACTGAGCTTTCTGGCATTGAAGTAGTAATACAAAAGCAAATTTCAAGTCAGGCGGGAGATACAAACAAATAACAAAATACGCACTGTATGTATTGCCTCTATGGTGAAACTATAATCAACACATGTACAAGAGATACAAAGTACAAACAAGGAATTTCCCTCGCCCAGTCTCACTCTTCCCATACACCCTCTCCCTCCCTGGTTTCCTTCTCCACTTTTTCCTAAGAATTAAAAAAAAAATATATTTCTTGGCGACTCTGCCAAAAACAAGGACAAACAAATTGCAATCTGCTTGTTCTTGATTTTGGCGGACTCACGGAGAACTGTTTTCAGAATTTGTTTCAATTTCCACTGGCAGTTACCTCACCTTGAAAGCCTCTTCCTAAGAAGTTCCAAGCTTGCCTGTGAACCCCCCCCCCCCCCCCCCCACCCCTCCCCCCCAAGTGATATCAGTACACAGCGACAACAGGCAGCGAACACTGCACACACTCAGATTAGCGTTTTCTCGAGACTGGCCCAAGTGTATTGATGGTGATGAATATTGCCCCACCAGTGAAGACAATCGAATGCATGTTATAGCAAACAGGACCTGTCTGGTATGAAAGGAATTCTGAACTGAGCCAGACTGGTCCAAGTTTATTGATGGTGATGAATATTGCCCACACCAGTGAAGACAATCGAATGCATGTTATAGCAAACAGGACCTGTCTGGTATGAAAGGAATTCTGAACTGAGCCAGACTGGCCCAAGTTTATTGATGGTGATGAATATTGCCCCACCAGTGAAGACAATCGAATGCATGTTATAGCAAACAGGACCTGTCTGGTATGAAAGGAATTCTGAACTGAGCCAGACGGTCCAAGTTTATTGATGGTGATGAATATTGCCACACCAGTGAAGACAATCGAATGCATGTTATAGCAAACAGGACCTGTCTGGTATGAAAGGAATTCTGAACTGAGCCAGACTGGCCCAAGTTTACTGATGGTGATGAATATTGCCCCACCAGTGAAGACAATCGAATGCATGTTATAGCAAACAGGACCTGTCTGGTATGAAAGGAATTCTGAACTGAGCCAGACTGGTCCAAGTTTATTGATGGTGATGAATATTGCCCCACCAGTGAAGACAATCGAATGCATGTTATAGCAAAACAGGACCTGTCTGGTATGAAAGGAATTCTGAACTGAGCCAGACTGGCCCAAGTTTACTGATGGTGATGAATATTGCCCCACCAGTGTGAAGACAATCGAATGCATGTTATAGCAAACAGGACCTGTCTGGTATGAAAGGAATTCTGAACTGAGCCAGACTGGCCCAAGTTTACTGATGGTGATGAATATTGCCCCACCAGTGAAGACAATCGAATGCATGTTATAGCAAACAGGACCTGTCTGGTATGAAAGGAATTCTGAACTGAGCCAGACTGGCCCAAGTTTATTGATGGTGATGAATATTGCCCCACCAGTGAAGACAATCGAATGCATGTTATAGCAAACAGGACCTGTCTGGTATGAAAGGATTCTGAACTGAGCCAGACTGGCCCAAGTTTACTGATGGTGATGAATATTGCCCCACCAGTGAAGACAATCGAATGCATGTTATAGCAAACAGGACCTGTCTGGTATGAAAGGAATTCTGAACTGAGCCAGACTGGTCCAAGTTTATTGATGGTGATGAATATTGCCCCACCAGTGAAGACAATCGAATGCATGTTATAGCAAACAGGACCTGTCTGGTATGAAAGGAATTCTGAACTGAGCCAGACTGGCCCAAGTTTACTGATGGTGATGAATATTGCCCCACCAGTGAAGACAATCGAATGCATGTTATAGCAAACAGGACCTGTCTGGTATGAAAGGAATTCTGAACTGAGCCAGACTGGCCCAAGTTTATTGATGGTGATGAATATTGCCACACCAGTGAAGACAATCGAATGCATGTTATAGCAAACAGGACCTGTCTGGTATGAAAGGAATTCTGAACTGAGCCGGGGAGCAGTGACCGTTAAATAACAAAACAGGAACAGCGTTTTGTTGTTGTTGTTGTTGTTGTTTTCAAACCATATCAAACTACACAGATACAGCTCTTCAGAATCAAAGGAATCACTTACTGAGAATTCTTTTTTTTTTTTATTTAGGAAGCGCATCACTGCGTGTGGGGTGGTCCATATACACTACACGGCATCTGCTATCCCAGGATGCCATGAGATATCGTGTGCAGGAGTAGCAGCTGAACCAAAAAGTACGTTGGTAAGGCAATCCGAGCAGAACTCAGAGGGTCTCAGGGACAAGACTTAGCAGACGAATGAAATCAGAGCAACAACAGCAACAAGAACAAAAGAAAAATAAACATGGGGGGAAAATACAGGGGAAAAAAAACCGACAACAACATTAAATGCCTGCCTACACTCACTACCAATAAAGACTACGGCAGCAATAAAGATAACAACAAAAACAAACAGGCACACATGAGATTTGTCCATTTGCACAAGTATAGTAGATATCATAGAGTGAACGGCAGAGAGAGAGAGAGAGAGAGAGAGAGAGAGAGAGAGAGAGAGAGAGATGAATGTCTCTCATACAACAAAACAGGACTAACAGCAGATTGGAGGGCTCTCTCTCTCTCTCTCTCTCTCTCTCTCTCTCTCACAGGTGTCGGAGTGGGCTGGTGAGCTGTCAAGACGCGTTCAGTTTGTTGTGCCCAAGAAAAATGGTTTAATTTACCTACTTTGATTGCTTGATCTTCAGTAATTTTTGGACTCGTGGCAGCATAAGGTGTGTTTGGTGGACTGGCTAAATTTTCGGACTCCGATGTGGTTTAATTAAGACATTATCAGCGATTTAAAAATTAATACATAATCAATAGACCTTGAAACGTGAACACTGTTTTACAGGACCAAAGGGGTAGCGACACAGGCATGTGTGCTACGCGTGCTAGTTGTTCGCCGGCGCGTGAGAGAAAAAAAAGGCAGACCTTGGACACAGGCGAATGAAATAAGACTCGCTTGGCCTCTGAGATGGCCCACGACTGTGTTCATTGCAACTGTTCTTCTGACAGCATTCACGCTCAGTGAAAAAAGCAGGCGAGGCAGGCGGCTGTGGAACGTGTGTCACCCTATACACTGACAGCAGTTTCGTGTGTTCTGTGAATGTCAACAGGGCAAAACTCAATGATCTTTTCCTCATGTGGTCGGTGGCGATACGGTTTCAAACAGCCACAAAATGGACGTCGAAACGTAAACAACGATTCGTGTTGATCGTCTACACGAAATGTTTACTACTGCAGCTATTCCTTTTTTGACATCCTCTGCGGTTTTCATTAGCTGGCTTCTTATGTCCTGTGGGGACATCGAATCAAACCCCGGACCGACACAGCAAAATATACAAGAACCATCACGAGATGTGTATTCAAACTACAGCCCAAGCTATGGTCATAAACCTGTTTATCCAGGGAACGTTCCTGAACCAAATCCTGGACCAGATGGAAACCCAAATCACCGACTATTTTGTATGGCAGGCTATCAACATGATGAAGACGGTATATCACGGGGGAAAACTTCAGGGTTGGTGGGAACTTCTCCAGAAAGATAACGAACATCTGAAACGGAAAATTGATCACCTCAGCGACAAGTGCCAAATTCTTGAACAACAGTGCGAAAACCTATTCCTATGGAAGGACTTGTTTCTAGAGGTGTCGCAAAAAATGGACAATCAAGTAGACAGAGTCGAGTCTTTTTCTCGCCGTAACAACCTGAGATTTTTTAACGTCTTTGAAGACCCAAATGAGACCAGCCTCCAGTGCACTCGTAAAGTAGTGCAGCTGATGAATCGTTTTTTCTCCTCCAAACAGTGGACAATCGACGATGTGGAGCGAGCGCACCGTATTGGGCAAAAAAACAGCGACAAACGGTACCTCTCGTCCATCATTGCCTGCTTTTCCCACTGGCAGGATAAAAATGTCCATTCTGGGAAGTCAGGAGTGCAGGAAGGAGATGGCCGATGCCCTGGGAATACGTGTGGCTGCAGATCTGACAAATCGCCAGAACCAGATCGTCAGAGAAGAGAGAAATGCCGGCAGACATGCCTACTTCTGGAGAGGCCGCCTGTTTTACAGCAAGAATAAACGACATGACTCCCGTAGAAGAGACATTGAAAGTCACTCTGGCGCACCAAGCTATGGCACCGCTGCTCCACAGATGCACAGCAAGTCAAGTCACTCAGACCATTCTCGTGAAATGCATGAACCAGTCAATCAGCACGATGTGGTTCAAAATGACGAGGTACAATGTGACGTTGATAAACATCTTACCTTCGCAGACATCCCTTACCCACAGAACTCCACCGACGACCTCCCTTGGACTGCCGACATGACTACCTTCCCACCACTTCCAGATCGTCGCGCAGAGGACATGAAGAACTGTCTGTCTCCAGACCTCAGACTGGATAGATGACTCACATCATGGGAAGAGTTACTCAGCAGCGCCGTACTACTCTCCACGCTCAGCGCACCAACCAACGACGCTGAAGGAATCTACAGTCTCGGGAGAGAGAGCCAAAAAAATCAGCTGCAGCACTGCCATCCAACCCTTCAAGACCTCAGCGCACTTCTCGTGCCAGAAACAGACTAGCCATCAATCAGTGGGGCGCGCGACTCTTGTCTTCACCGGAACGCATGCAGGCAAGTCAACCTCCTAGCTCCTATGCTGGGAGTGGTGCTGCAAGTTCACCCACAGCACCCAAATCTCTGCTGGAACCTATATACAGGATTCATGGACATTACACAGGTCAGTTTTCTGATTCCATGGCTGTGTCCAACAAAAACAGGGTCATCGCCAGAAGACAGACCTGAACCAACATTACATGGTGTACCATGCAGCAGCACCCCTTTCCACACCGGACAGACAACCTCTAGTGATCCTGATGCAGACCCTCCAGCTCACAAGTCAGAACCAGCTGTGCGTGGTGTACCACACAGCAGCGCCCCTCCCCACACACGGACAGGCAATGTCTGGCGATCCTGGTGCAAACTCGGGTGTCCCATCTCTCCCCATCTTCATCACCGGACACCTCGACCCTTCCAGAAACCACGGCAACCAGCAGCCAGACTCTGGTTAAACAGCTGAATGATCCCTGGACTGATGCTGATATGATGGAAAGCCAGTCCCCTGTGAACATTGTAGCGGAATCTGAAGAGCAAGTAGGCAGTAGCCCAGCACACCATGTAACCTTTCGGCCAAATGAACAGAAATACTCCATGACTACAGAAACCCCCAAATCCCATATCAGACTGACACGCAGCAAAGCTAAATGCAGGCAACAGCACGTCACAGAGTGTTTCCCCCCGTATTGGGACTGGCTCATCCAGGTCTGACGTAAATGAACAATTGCTGAATACCTAGGGACTCGGCCCTGCCTGTGTCATCAGTACTGGTGCTAGCATGCGTTCCAGCAGTGTTAAAAATGTAAATAAGCGGAATATATCCCTGCTAACGTATAATATCGAAGGCTTACGGACTGTGTACAACCCTGACATTAAATCACTTTTGTCTAATTATGATGTTGTTGTTTTTCTTGCAGAAACTTTTGCCACTGATTTTCCAGCCCACCTCTTTCCTTCTTTTGATGTTTTTTGTGTCTCCTGGTGTAAATCTGTCAGATCGTGTAGCGTCTCGCTTGTCTGGCGGGGTAGCACTGATGGTCAAAAAAGTATTTTCTAAATTTTGTTGAACATATCCCAATTGAATATGATAACTGTGTTGTTCTGAAACTTTCAAAAGAACTAACAGGCTTACGTGTTGATTGTATTCTCATAAGCATGTACATTCCTCCGTATAATAGCCCTTATTATAATGAAACAGAAATTGATAACGGAATTTATTTGCTGGAACATTGTATGATTGATATTTATGAAAAGTATGGAGATCTTCCTTTCGTCGTGATGGGTGATTTTAATGCAAGAACTGGCAACGCTAACGCCAAAGAGTTCTCCCTCCCAGACACCGTTATATGGAAGGATGACAGTTCAGAACTGGAGGAACAATTCAGGAGAAAAATCTAAAGATACACACAAAAAATGATTTTGGCCGATACTTGCTTAAATTATGTGAACAATTTTCATTAGTGATATTGAATGGTCTTCTACCAGGAGATAAGAATGGTGAATTTTACATATATTGCACATAATGGATCAAGTGTTATTGATTTTTTTTACCATGTCTAGATGTATTTCTGAATACACCTTAAACTTGCGAGTTCTACATACTGTTGAATGTAAACATTTACCTGTAGAACTTATATTCAGTACTGCAACGTCTTTAGCTAATGTCCTTAAGAAACCAGTGAAGATTATGATAGAAAAGTTTGTTTGGAACCCGGAAAAGATTAATGAATATCATCAAGCATTTACGACACATATATTTACAGACATTTTTTTAATCAGGCTACAGAACTAATCGATAATGATGTAGACTCAGCGTTGAGGAAATTCTATGAAGCCTGGCTCTTGCTGGGCAGTGCATGAGAAAACAAATAGTATTAAGAAAAACACAAAGCAGTCCCTGGTTTGATACCGAATGCAGGAAAATGAAATCAGAGTTACAACGCGCTCTGAGAAACTTTACAAACTGTAGTAATGAAAAACGAGCAGAACTCAGACACATATACGTTGATAAGCGAAGGGATTATAAACGGCTTTTAAATGAGAAAAAAAGCCGAAGATAAAACGCGCGCACTCTAGATTCACTAGATGCAAATATAAACGATCCCAAGACATTTTGGAGAACTATAAAATCAAGAGTTTTCACTAAAAATCCAGTCACTTCTATCACAATAGACGAATGGTATGATCACTTCTATAAGGTTTTCAACGATAATTCTATCCAAGATGAAATATTACAGAGAGATAAACATTCAGGAAGATGTGTATTTCGAGAGCCAGTGGTTTGCTAATATTAGAATTATAGATAACACCACATTAAATTCAGAAATAACAGTATCAGAGGTTAAAGACGCAGTCAGAGCTTTAAGAAATGGAAAAGCGGCCGGACCAGATGGATTTAGTGGCGAGTTTTATAAATACGCTCCTCCTTTAATTATTTCATTCATCACCAAATTTTTTCAACAAATTGTATGATTCTGGGACTTTTCCACTTGTCTGGTCCGAATCAGTTATACACCCGATACACAAAAAAAGGCGATATTAATTCGCCTGACAACTATAGAGGTATTTCATTGCTAAACATTTGCGGCAAAACTGTATACTTACATCATCAAAAACGCTTGACACAATGGGTGGAAGAAAATAATATATTAAACGAATCACAAGGCGGATTCAGGAAGAGCTATAGTACAGTTGATCAGATATTTACTTTAATAAGTCTAGTGCAAAAACAGTTTGTCTTCTGGAAAAGAAACTTTATGCTGCGTTTATTGATTTTAAAAAAGCCTTTGACTTAGTAAATCGAAATCATTTGTGGTTAATTCTTCGTAAAAAGTGGTATTCATGGCAAAATATATCGAGCTATTAGGAGTATATATCAAGTGGTGAAAGCTAGAGTCCGAGCAAATAATGATCTTACTGAAGCTTTTATGTGCCCCCGTGGGTTTTTATTAAAACAGGGGGGACAACTGCAGCCCTATTCTTTTTTCTCTGTTCATTAATGAACTTGCTAATGACATTGTGACACATGGTAAACACGGAATAAGCTTATCACCTGACTTGTTACAGATTCTAATCATGTTATTTGCTGCTGATGATGTCGTTCTTCTTTCCCACACGATAGGGGTCTTCAGCACCAGCTGAACGTATTAAGTAGCAGACTGTTGACAGAAGACTCCAACTAACTGTTAATGAAGAAAAAAATCTAAAATAGTCATATTTAGAAAAGGGGGGCCATATCGCTTGTCGAGAAAAATGGTTCTATAAAGGTGTCCAACTAGAAGTTGTAAATGAGATATAAATACCTCGGAGTAATGGTATCTACGGGCTTAAAACGTTTTCATACTCACTGGAGGATATGGCTCTGAAAGCGAAGAGGTGTGTTTTTTAGTGTTTTGAAATTTCTATGGTCACTTGGAGAAAAATAATCCCAAACTTTTCTTTTAAAATTTTTTGATTGCCAAATTCAGCCAATCTTAACATATGGGTCTGAGGTGTGGGGTCTCTGGACAGCAGATCATACAGTTATTGAAAGAGAGTTCATCTACTAGCCATTAAACGTCTGTTGAATGTGAGTATGAAAAAACACCAAGTGCACTTGTGTACTGTGAATCTGGTAGATACCCACTTTATATTCAGACATCTATAAAAATGTATAAAAAGTATTGGTAAAAACTAACCCGTATGGACGAAAGCCGTATTCCAAAGAAATCTTACAAAATGCTCTATGCTCTGTTTTGCAACGGTAAGAAGAAGAAGGGTAGCCAACGTATGCTTTACTTTGTTTTTAGATACGGCTTTGGTTTCGTTTGGGAGAACCAAGGAGTTGAAAATGTTAAATATTTTTGTGTCCATCTTTAAGCAAAGACTATTTGATTGCCATTTACAGGATATCGATTCTAAAATTATGGCAAAAGAAAGAAAGATTCAGATTCTATTCATCGTTCAGGCAATTATGTGATGTCCCGACATATTTATTCACTGTTAAAAAACCCTGCTCTCAGAAAACATTTGTCAAGAGTCAGACTCGGTGTCTCACAGTTGAAACCCACCTTTATAGATATTCTAAAAGGAAAGAAAATACTAGCTGTCCTTTTTGCCCTAATTCTGAAGAATCAGAATTACATTTTATATTGGTTTGTACTTACTATAAAGCTATCCGAGAAATGTATATCCCACCCAAAATATTGTTCCCACCAAATGCGTTTAAATTAAGCCTTTTGCTTTCTGATACAAGAATGTGTATGCCTCTTGCCCTGTATCTGTCTAAAGCATTTACTTTCAGAAATCAA
>JADBJO010003647.1:218179-234375 GCA_016801955.1 Conus betulinus | reverse complement strand
ATGTGGTGGGGTGGGTTATGTTTGGGGGGTTTTTGTGTAGGGGTTTATTTTTCGGGTGTGTTTTTTTTTTTTCTATTTTTATTGTTTGTTTTTTTTATTGATGTTGTTTGGTGTTTTTTGCTTTTTTTTTTTTTTCTTTTTGTATGTTTTTTTGTCTTCGTTTGTTGGGTTTGTTTTTGTGTCGGTTTTTCTGCGTCGGCTTGATTTCTGTTTGGTTTTTTTTCCGTCGCAGCCGTAAAGACCTTGCAAGGCGGATTAACCGAAGACAACTCCTTCATGCGAGCATCCCCTTCAAATCTCGCCGCCCCGACTTACAGCTCTCCTCCTCTACAACAAATCATAAGACCAGAGATCCCTAATCATCAAGATGACATGGCATGGTAAACAATCCAAACCGTTAACTAAAGGAGTTACTAACACCTTGTATTGCCGCCGTCTAGATTTGTCACTAGTAGAGAGAATCCACAGACAACTAAATGAATAAAGCCACGACTCAAATTCGGAATGACTGTTAAAAACCAGAGCTCCGACAGAAAAGAAACCTGCCAAAAGAATATAATGAGGGAAATACTTGGAGACGCTGCCAAAGAAGGAGTCATGATAGTAAATCTGGCTACATATAAGTTCTGTAGAGAATGACATTTAGATGAAGACAGAGTAGAACCAAAGAGATAGAAACCGAGGCGAGACACAGGTGAAGAGAACATTACTGAGGAGCAGAGAGGGAAGAGACAAGAGGCCACCATACAGCACCTCATATACTGCCACCATAATCCCCAATTTGCATGTTTTTAATTTCTAATATCATTTCAAGGAAATACACATGCCAAAACAATGTTATACCACAAACAAGATAAAGCAACGGAAGAGAAAAAGGTCGCGTCACCTCTGACCCCGGACAATCTCCCCCTTTGCCCCATAACCAATGACAGATGTAGTCCAATAGTTGAAAGGCGCTGTTGAAGTGAGTAAAATCATCCGCTGACCCTGCAAGCCCAGACGCCTGTTACATGCGTTCTCCCACACCACCTCGGTACTCAGTCTGGGAATCATGTGTCCTTCACTATAACAGGGCCCATACTAATGACGACAAATCTCCTGTTCCCACACCAGAAATTGACAGTGTGTCCTATATTACCACACACGTACATGCACAACATTCCCGTGACTGCGCGCGCAACAACCCCACACACACCCACCACAACACCACCACACTGACAAGCATTTATCTACAAAAGGCACTGGAATAAAGTTTCCCGTGCTACTTTTCTTCCCCCCTTGGGCTAGGAAAGTATCATGTCCAAAAGTCTGGAACATGGTGCCAAACACAAACACAAGTGATTAGGGGGATGACAAAAACTTGAACAGAAAACTTGACCGCAAGAAAATCTTAGATTGAGTCAGGGAAAGTAAACACTGAAGGCTGAACAAGTATAGCAATTCATGCTCCTCATGAATGAAATATTAACATGCCCATAAACTCGATGAATGTTGGCTTTGCGTCAAATGAAGTCATCTCACAATACCCCAAACAAAATGCTTCTCCAGACAAAAGAACCTGCCAACAATTCTGGTGTCACATAACATCATTCTGTTGGAGGTAGTGGGCCTACAATGATATCGTGATGGGAGCAAGAGTTTACCCTACTTGTTTTATCATAGTAAATGTTTATCAAATTTGGTCCAGTTTCTATAATAAGACAGCACAGCGTTTTCCGATCTCGCAAAGACGACAATTCCACTCATAACTTTGCCTTTCTATTCATCGGATTTCAGTAAGAACTCTCGCCCCCCCCCCCCCCCTGTTCTTGATGCTTTGTCCAAGTGTTCAAATCATCTTTCTTTTCAGCTTTTACAAAGTTTTCCAAATCATCTTTCTTTTCAGCTTTCTCAAAGTTTTCAAATCATCTTTCTTTTCAGCTTTCAAAAAGTTTTCAAATCACTTTCTCTTCTTCTCAAATTTCATTTTTCTTTTCTTTTCGTTTTTTAGGAATATTTTTTTTTCAAGGACTAGCTGCAAAACAAATACACAAAATTTGGAAGGAAAAAAAAACACAAAGCAGCAATAGTACACAAACTGGGCAGCTGACACCCACCACTCTCCTCTCACCTGGTCTTTGAACTTGATCAGCAACATGTACTGGTTACGTATAGCTCCTGCCCCCCTCAGTACCTGCATGCTTTCCATGCTGCCACTGAACATGGTAAACAGAGCATATGAACCACTGAAAGAATGACTATACACAACAAATACACATATACACACACCACACATGCACAAGCATACAGCCAACAATACTCTCAATTCATGCACACATGACGCACACACAAATACACACCCACACAAATTTTGTTATTATTTTACAAGAACTGGGGAAAACTCCAGCGCCACCTCACCACCCCCACCCTCCCTCCTTGTTTTCAACTTTCTTCAGTCCCTTTTGAGACCTTTGCAAGGTGACCACCTTCTGAGTCCCAAATTCCGGAACCAATGGGGAAGGGAAAAGGTTGACTTTTAACAGGAATTGTTGGATGTCTGACAGCCGGAATCAATCAAAAGAGAGACCAACACAGAAGCACTGTCACCTGCATATGGAAACCTGTTTTTTTTTTTTATGGAGATGTTACTGTTTTTCCTTACAGGTTTTCAAGACTGGATGACCTCATGTTGTCTCTGCTGCCCTTGAGAGGATACTGCTTTTGACCTGCAACTGGTAATGTTGACTCCAAGGGTCAGCGACGAGTTGAAGCGTTCCTAGCTTCTGTCCACGGGACAGGTAGATCAGCATTAACGGTTGTGTTGGGGACGGTCCATCACCTTGTGTCTCATCTCCCATTTCTGGTGCCTCGTCTCGTTGTTTTGTACTAACAGGCTGGGCGAGTTCTTGCTCACTGCATGGCCAGGCCAATCAGCGTTATCTGGAAAGTGAAGGCTGATGGTTCTTCATCTAATGCGACTGGGAGCCGGAATAGCTCAGTTGGTAGAGGGCTTCGCATCTCCGCCGGGGTTTCAGTACAGGTTTTTTTTTTTTCCCCCCTCGGAGTTAACCTTGGTTCTGACTCTATTCCCCATACAGTCCTTCGAATGAGACTTGTGTGTGTGTGTGTGTGTGTGTGTGTGTGGTGTGTGTGTGTGTGTGTGTGTGAGAGTGTGTGTGAGTGGTGGTGAGAGTACGTGTGTGTGTGGTGTGTGTGTGTGTGTGTGTGAGTGTGATGGTGTAGTGTGTTGTGTGAGTGTGTGTGCACGCAAGTATATATCTGTGATTGAGTGTTGAGATAAAAAAAACAGGTCTGGAGTGTGTGAGTGTGTGTGCACGCAAGTATATCTGTGATTGAGTGTGAGACAAAAAAAAACAGGTCTGGAGCTGAGCACTTTGACAAAAAAGCCCACCCAGGATGATAACCCAGTGCGGGACAACTTCGACTGAAAGATACAGACATGGCAACAAAAGCTGAGGTAAATAATATGATAACCACCATCGCCACCGACACCAACCACACAGTTTTCGTTTCCCCCTGCACACCACACAGTGTCATCACCCAGCGTTTCCCCTCCCTCCCTCCTTCTTCCCCCCTACCCAGCCCTCCAAAGCCTTTTCAAGGCCAGGACTGACTTGAGAGGTGCCGTGAACTTGATGAGGTCATGGATGGTGTAGGCAGCTGGAATGGCCATCATGCATAGCATCTCACTGCGGGGCACGTCTTTGTCCAGTGGCGTCATCTGGCTGCACACAGAAACAACACAGACCACAGTGCAGTCAAAGAGGTAGTCATTTTTCTCCTATTGTTTACAGTCCAGCCAGGCCCTCACGGCCGTTTCAGGATTAAGCTGCTTGAAAATTTTGCTGCGACGGCCACCAAAAAAATCGGTGTTGCTTTAAAAGAAACATATTGTAGTCAATATAATCGACTATTCAACTAGATTCCTATGAAAGAAAAATCTCTAAAAGCTGCTTTGAAGGTACCCGTAATTCTGTTGTTTCTCACTTTCATATTTGACATGCAGACATAGAATGACATACACACGAACACACACCCACACACACACACACACACACACACACACGCACGCGCACATGCACACATAAATGCACACACTCGCATGCATATGCTCATAAACACACACCACACACACACACACACACACACACACACACACCACACACTCTCTCTCTCTCTCACACACACACATACTCAACTTCACTAATGCCTTCACCTGTCTTTGTACAGATGCAACATGCCCTTGACCAACTCCACGTGAGGGTTGCCACTGATGAAGTGAACCAAGTTTCGACTGTCGCCCGGAAGGACTTCGACTCCGCCGGCGCTTCCCAGGGGTCTCCGGGGGTGGGGCCCGGCTCGTCACAGTCCTGAATGGAGGAGGGTGTCTTGACTTGCCGTCCGCCTCACTGGAATGGAAAGGGCCGATGGTGGGGTCTTTGGCTGCAGTGTCCTCCCTGCTCTCTGGCCCCGGCTTTTCTTTGATGGTTTCCGGCGACTTGGACTTGCTGTGCTGGCGCTTTCTGGCCTCCTCTTGGGACCTCTGGTGTGTTTCCGCTTCTTGTGCTTCTTCTTCCATTGCTTGAATCGCTTTTGAGAGAAGAGGAAGTGGCAGGGGTGGGGGTGGGGGGAGGGGTTACATAATAATTATGTACTTTTATATATCCCTGGGTCAGAAAAAAGTGCTCCCTACAACACAAACAAAAACGTACTGAAATTATATTTAATACCTACAAATGGGAGTAAAAGTAGTGAATATTGTGCACCTTAGTGTATGTGACCGATATGAAAACTAGATTAAGAATGTAATTTTAGTATTATCACCCCCACCCCAGCATACACACACACACACACACACACACACACACACACACACACTTAAATGGAATACTGCATAGCCACTGTAACATAAACTCCGATTTGTGTCCTTGAAAACAAAGATCTGTTCTTTCATCAATCTCTTTAATCCACATTTAAAAAAAAAAAAAAAATGGACCAATTGTAATTTCACTTAACCCTTCACTGCTACCTCACCATTCCACCCCCTTGAAAAAAAAAGTTCAAAAACAAATATCAACATTTTACACAAAAACGAGGCTGCACTGTACTATGGTGAAGCAATTTCCTCCAGGGGTGCGGTTTGAATTTCACACTAAGAAATCTTACGATGAAGAAGTCATAATTCATCTCAACAGTAATTAGCACAGGTGCTACTTCAGCCTAAAATTAAAAAAAAAAACAAAAAAAATGCCAGCAGCAGTGAAGTGTCTCCTCTGTTGGGTGGCATCATAGTGACCTAATCTAAGGATGGATGGTGCTTGGACTGAGTGAACTGTGTGCTATAGGAGTGCTGCTTAAGACCACTGCCAGTGAAAAGGTGTTGCTGGTAAATCAGGAGAAGAAGCCACTCTGAGCTGCCTCATTGCCTGTACCTTCTGTTTCAGTGGCATTATTTTCCAGCAGCTCTTTCCTGTCGCCGCATACAGCCACAGCATCATGTTGCAACTGCTGCAGCTTCGGTAGTCCACAGAAAGCGAGCAATACTAAGTTTTGAGGCAACTCACCAGAGGAGACACTGTGTGCTGCTGTTTAGACCCTTCTGAGGTGACCACCATTCAGTAGTGTCTGTTTTGATCCTATACTCAGCCACTCAAGTATGTACACATACACACACACACCAGAGTTTAACTCACACACACGTGTGCACACACAGACAACTCCAGTTGTGGGTAACACAATTTCAACCAGGTATCCAGGCATCTGCTATGTTTTGTTTATGAGACTCTCCCAAATCTTTTCCTCCTGACCTGCGTGTGTATCACGCCTTAGCCAGGTCTCGTTCATGAGACCCTCCCAAAGCTTTTCTTTCTTATTTATCCAGAATTCACTCAGCTGTGACTGTGACCATATTCCTTCCCAGAGCTGGTGGCACCAATAATGGACAAGTTTGTGTATAGTGATGCCTCAATGAAATTCACCTGTTACACCCACTACTGACAGTTCAAGAAACAGTTGCAGAGCCAAACTCAGGAAGCATCCTAGTCTGGAAGCTGTCATCACGTCTTCCCCACACACCTCCCTATCACACACCCCTCCCCTGTTCCACACACACACACACCCCCCCCCCCCCCACCCCCAACTTCTCCAATACAAATACCTTGCGAGGACAAAATTCCAATGTGATGTCCGAGTTCTTCCTCAAGCCTCTGTGTTCGGCAACGCTGTCACTGGTCCAGGTCTGCTTGGGCACAGACGGGGTGCCTTCCTTGCTGGAGGATGGAGACTGCTTGGTTACTGAGGCGTAGATGGCTTGGAAGATGACTCTTTGCTTTGTATTGCACGGTCGAAAGTTGTGGCTGAAAGTAACATTCACCACGTAAACCCAAAATTTTCACAGACAAAAAATTTTGAAGGCACACGCTTAATAATAAAATGTATGTCTATGAGACAAAAAACGTGTAGCATTTATAATGAACCTGTTAAGCCACAAATCAAATTCCTTGTGGATTAAATGGATACAGAATTATTGAACTGAACTGAATACTTGAATGAAAGACTGGGTGAAAAGGTAAACGAATGAATAACCCCATATTATTTCTAGAATCTGCTGTTCATTCAAATGAATGTTTAGGTATTCTAGCTACCCTTTCACAAGGAAATTATATCAAAAAGCATTTGTGCACAATTTGCAATATCATGAGTTATGAAATGAAAAGAAACATCTGGTGGAGTCACGAATTGTTAATATTGTGACATTCCTTTCTTCAGTATTTTGCCAATAGAAATTCACTACCACAGCAAAAGTGACAAAACACTGTTAACAGATTCACACAAAGAAACTAGAAAAGTCCTGTTTGTGAAATGGTGAGATTACTACTGTGAAGTTTTTCAATTTCATTTTCAAAACTGGGAAGTAAAAACAAACAACACCACGAAAATGACTGTGAATCTTTGTTAGGCTGAAATCAGTTTACCTTTCAACAACCTACAGAAACTACAAACTTTAAAATTCATCTTCCATGTCACAAAAATGGGCAACTTTTCCTGTTTTAGGCCATCTCCTCCTTTCCAACACTCTGCATTTTGGGAAACCATCTGGCAATAAATTAATATGTTATAGATTGACCTGAATTTGGGTTAAACAAACAAACAAACAACAAAAACAAAAGAACAAAAAACAAAACAAAAACAACACCAAAACACAGGGTTAAATGGAAATTCTGTATGCAGCATTAATTCAGGCGCAACTGAACATCACCAAGATGCCTTGGCAGCAGTGTAGTGTCTCATCTGATGGCTGCCTCATGACATTATTATAATCATATAGTGACTGCTTCCATGGGATTAACAGCGACAGGCTGTGATGTGAAGAACAAGGATGTGGCATTGAATTGGAATCAGCTAATGAGAGTACAGGACTAATTCCTCTGCAGTAATAGGAAAGATGATGATTTTTTTTAATTATCCTGTGAATGTTATCATGAACAATTTGGGCAAACTTCCATATTAGTTGGACCTAATAATTATATTCAAGACTGCAAAAGGTTGGTATAACTTCCTACTGAAACCCATGAATGAGACCGTCTCAGCTTCTGTCCATTAAACAAATGTTAGAAAAAAAGAGGGGTTAGTTACCGCCAAGGACACAAAGTACAGGACATTAATCAAATATCATATATGATCATGGCTGAACTGATATACATATATATATATATATATATATGTGTGTGTGTGTGTGTGTGTGTGTGTTTGTGTGTGTGTGTGTGTGTGTGTGTGTGTGTGAACTGGTTTATTTTGGCATTTCCTGAGGTTTTTATATATATTCACTTTGGTTTTGATGAAGAAACAACAGCAACAACCGGAATAGCTCAGCTGGTAGAGCGCCAGACTTATAATCTTGGGGTTGCCGGTTCAAATCTCCACCGGGCATTTCAGTACAGGGGGGATTTTTCCCTCAGAGTATGTTAACATTGGTTCTGACTCCATTTCCCATACAGTCCTTCAAATGAGACTATAAACCGAGTTCCATGTGTATATGCATGCATAACATCTTGCACACATGTAAAATCCCATCACCAACTCTCAGAAGAGAGGGCCAGTTTGGCCATTGGTATGGATGTCATGTTACACATAGCACGTATAGCACTTATCTAATGACATAATGTCGCATACGATTTGGGTTTTTAGTCAATTGTAGTTGGAAACCGAAAGCGTTGCTATGACCACATTGTTCAACGACTGTGTTAGAGAAGCTGATCAGAGAATGTTTAGTCTTGTTATGAAAAATATTTAAAATGTTGCCTTCGCATCTGTGTGTTGCTTCATTGGTGACCCCGAATCGTGAGTAGACCTTGTAGTGACCAGCTAATACCAGCTACGACCACTCCTACGCTCACAGACTCATTTAATCAGGTCAATGACAACAGAAGCCATTGCACAACTTGCAGATGCCATCTAGCAACAAACTTTATCTCAGACAGAAAATTTCCGCCTCGACCACCTGTGGCAGCTGTCACCTTCAAAGCACCCCCCTTCTGAACAATTTGGACAATCAATGCATCAGCATGGTTTCTTCGTTTGGAGGCTGTTTTCGCTACACACACACCTCCCATTATGAATGACTTTACAAAACTTCATTATGTAGTACAACTTCTCGACTCAGATACATCCAGACGTGTACAAGCGGTAGTTGAACGCCCCCAAGACGCTCAGAAGTATGAAACACTCAAGGCGGCTCTACTCAAAGCTTTTGAGTCCACAAAACGACAGAAAAGATACTGCCCTTCTGCAAATGAAGGGTCTGGGAGACAAACGACCGTCAGAATTATTGCAGTACAAGCAATCGATAAATTCCAACCCAGAGACCCTCTTCAAAGCTCTTTTTCTGAATCAACTGCCACGGAAGTCCAGAAGATTCTTGCCCAGTCTCCAAACGAAGAGCTTAAGGTTCTAGCCGAAAAGGCAGATTACATCTTAGAAGTGGATCTCCCAACCCCTGCATGCATGGCAGCCGCATCAAACCAACCATCAAAAAATTCCTCTAACAGTGCTTTCAAATCCTTTCACTTGTGCAAGTATCACGCATGATTCGGAACTGAAGTGAGACGCTGTGAAAACAAGTCGGTGGACAACCCTGTGCAATGGCCCTAGAACAACCTAGGTGGAAACGGGATCAAAAACAGATCATCAACATTAACTCTACTGAATCTCATAACGTTCATGCAACTTCCTCAGTTAACAGTAGCACAATCAGGGTAGCTAATGTTTTGTCAGGACGCAGTTTTCTAGTTGACATGGGGCTGAAGAATCTGTTTTCCCTGCAAGTGTCGCAGAACGCAAAAAGGCTTGAGGACCCAGTCTGTTGCTGCCAATGGCCATTCCTACTTATGGAAGAGGAAATATCCCATTATAACTAGGACAGGGTGCATCGCTTGTTCAAAAGTTTTGGATTGCCGATGTGACTCAACCAATACTAGGCGTAGACTTTTTTGCTACCCAAGACTGGCTATTGATCTCACCAAAGACTGGCTATTGATCTCACCAACAGACATCTGGTGTCCCTGGAAAGAGGTTTGGTTATCCCCGCACAGCCAGCACGCTTGCAAGCAGGAAGAAAACATACACAAGATTCATTCCTGCTACGAAGCAATTGTAGAGGCGTTTCCTGAATTCCTAGTACCATCCTTCACAGAAAACAAGCATGGTGTACTCCACCACATTCCCACTACTGGTTCCCCTGTGCATGCATGTGGATGTCGCCTCAATCATGAGAAAATTGACAGCTGCTAAAGCAGAGTTTGATGAAATAGAGCACCTAGGTATCGTCCGCCGTTCATCTTCCCCTTGGTCATCACCACTGCACATGGTGAAGAAAAGCAATGGCAGCTGGCATCCCTGCGGAGATTATCGTTGACTAAATGATATAACCAGAGATGACCACTAGCCCCTTCCTCACATCCAGGACTTCAATACCAACCTTGCTGGAAAAACGATTTTTTCCAAAACTGATCTTGTTCGAGGCTACAAACCAAATCCCAGTTGCAACTGAAGATATTCCAAAAACAGCAGTCATCACCCCCTTTGGCCTCTGTGAGTTCCTGAAAATGCCTTTTGGTCTGAAAAATGCAGCTCAGGCATTTCAACGCCTCATAGACTGTGTTTTGAAGGACCTGGACTGCTGCGTTGTGTATCTTGATGACATTCTTGTTGCAAGTGCTTCACCCGAACAACATGAGGCCGATCTACGCACCATTTTCAGCCTACTGACCTCCAACGGTTTAGTGGTCAATATTAAGACATGACATGCGTTTTTGGTCAGTCTTCCCTGCAATTCCTTGGACATTTAGTCTCAGCAACCAGAATTGAACCCCTGCCAGAGAAACTTCGCGATGTTGTTTTCTTCATTCAACCATTCATGTTATTGAATGAAATCCATTGGGCTCAGCTAAAATATTTATTTGAGAACTGTTAAGTTGCCATCTTCGTTCAGCCCCCAGCAATCAATCATATTTTTTCGATAAATAATATCAAGGGACATATTAATATGTAACGTCTCCCCTCTTCAGCTAAATACTACATTTACATTAATTTACATCTATGAAAGCATGCATAAGTTTAGATGGATAGAAATCTTATTATCCTTTAGTGTGAACTATCTAATTAATAAACATAAACTAAAGAATTAACAAACACATTTTACTAAATAAATAATATACAAACAATGGTTGCACTGATTGATATTCAGTTTTTTTTTATTATCCAAGTGATCAACACATTCTTTTTGATTTTTATTAAAATTTCTTTTTCATGTTATATAGAATTCTTTTTCACCAACTAAAACACTTGTCTTTCCTTTAACATAAAATCAATGTTCAGCATAGATCTTGTTCAACACTTGAAAAACTGTTTCTTTACAAGAATTTTAAACAAAATGAACATTACAGTTCTTCATTCTCTCAGGCATTCTCACATTTCTATCACTTCTTGTAGTGTGTGTCAAACTTTTCACTTTGGATGTGTTTTCCTGTTCATTTGTTTTGTCTGTTTATTTCGGAACATGCATCTTTTTCTTTGACATCTTTTTGTGTTGTGTCATCTGATTATTCGTATCAGAATCATTTTCAATATCACTTTCTTCGGACAGATAAGTGTAATGTGTCTCTGGATTTATCTTTTTTGTGTTTTGACTTTTTGCTGTGTTCTGTTTGGTGTTTGACTTTGCACTTGCATTCTGTTTGACTTTATCAGTATTTGTGTGTGATTCTGTCTTTTAGTTTTAGTCTCACAAGCTCTCTTCTATTTCTCATGCACCTTCTCCAATGCTGAAGTATGGCTGCCTTAGTGGCGGGATAAAAAAACGGTCATACACACAAAAGTGTCAGAATAATCAACTTGATGATTGTGGACACTCTACGGAAAGAACAAGAAACATGACGGAATGAAATCATCTTTCGAGGCAATTGCGTCTCGAAAAATTGGACCTGTGTAATCGCAGAAAGACACACAAAATGATTAAACACATTCATTCTGGGATCATAACTTACCCAGTAATACCGTTACTAACAGGTAGTACTGAACAAATCGTTCATATTAAATTAACTCACCACAGTAAGTTCTGAATTTTTCTGGAAACTCGCACTCATCGGCAATTTCAAGCCGAATTACAACCAAAGATATCAACATCTGTACCACAAAGAAAATTTAAACGTTAAAAACACTAAACTTTGCATCTGTGACTGCGCATTCAGACCAGAAAATGTGCTGATTGCGAATCTATTCTTGTTGATGTTTTGTCTCAACCGGAAGTTTCCTGATATCTGTTTACCAATTTTGCATCAAAACAATGCCTGTGCTTCATCCCTCTTCAGATTCTTGGCCCTAACACACTATAGCACGCGAGTAGGAAGAATTTAATTCGCATTTAGGACCAAAAACATGGTCACTAGGGACAGTCAAAGGTCCATAATCGTCACACATTGGCAGGTCCTCCGCGCATACATACGCGCTCGCGCATGCGCGCACGCGCGTGTATGTGTGATTATTCTTGTTCTTGTTATTGTCCTTGCTACTGAGTCGTCTTCTGAACATTCATCTCCCACAAACAATCGCAGGCGCGCGCGCGCACACGCATACACACACACACACACGCGCGCGCGCGTGTGCGCGTGCACCCACGCACGCACGCACACACACACACACACACACACACACACACACACACACACACACACACAACATCAATTTAATAGCATCGAAACAAATATTCGTTGTGCTATATGAATTTTAAAATCTGTGACATAAAATCTCGTGTTAAGAAAAAAAATAGTATGTCTCATGTATCGGTGGAAAAACTAACGCCTTTATCACTAAGTATACCAAAAACACTGTTCGCATCTGTGGGGAAAAAATTAGTAATGATCATGTTTTATTTTGTAGTGATTGAAGGCGTTTTTTTCACTATATTCTCTCAACATACAGTCAATGAAATTTTTGTTCCACCGACTTAACACACAACTTTTTCGATCAGTTATCTAACGGTCATATTGGTAACTATTTGTAGTTTAGGTATTTTACCTTTAAATTTGTTATGTAATCGGATATTTAAGCATTTGTTACTATTTATTGTTGTTACGTGTGTGTGTGTGTGTGTGTGTGTGTGTGTGTGTGTGTGTGTGTGTGTGTGTGTGTGTGTGTGTGTGTGTGTGGTCTAAAATCACCAAGGTGAATAGACATTAAATCAAGAACACACACACACACACACACACACACACACACACACTGATGCTAATGGCACAGCCAATGATAGGTAGGTACTCGAGGTCTGACCAGCAAGTGGGGGTAATGTTTCGGTAAGTAATAAGTTAAGTCGTAGCCAAGGGCCTCTCTTCTTAAATTCCCTCATCATAGTCATTAAATTAATTTATTCATCAGCTTTAAATCATGTGCAGTGTGGTTTCAAAACTCAGCGGATCTGGTGTAGCGTATAAAAACTCGTCCCCACGCAAAGACACCTTGATAAAACTTAAACTGACCTTGAACATAGCACATTATCATGTTTTTTTTTTTCTCTCTAAATTTTAAATGTAATTAATAGCAAACCGCCAAGAAAACGCAGACAAACGAATCACAAGACAAAACACGACGCGTTTCGACCTCTTAGGTCTTCTTTAGGGCAGATACAAAACACTCGGGTCAACGAAAATGAACGAGCTATCACTTATCTTCATTCACTTTTTTTGTTTTTGGTGGTTTTAAATCGCGTGTATTTTGCATAGTTGAGGTTGCTCTTGGTATTCAGTGTCTACCCCACCCCTTGGAATTTTCTTTTACGTTCTTTCTTCTTCTTCCCTTAAAAAAAATTAAAAAAAAAAACAAAAAAAACACACACATTTTCTTCGGTCTATATTTCTCTCTTCTTTTTCCCTTCCATTCTTGCTTTCTTTCGTTCCTTTTTGGGTAAAAAGATGTAATACAGTGTACGCGTGCGCTCTGCTATCAATTGCAGACGACGAAAAGTTCAATGTGTCAAAGTACGTAGACCCCGTCCTTCGACTTTATATAACGTGTTCAGAGAAACCATCAATGGATCAACGCGAGAAAACAAACGAGCGGTTGGACAAGATTTATAATCCAGCCATTGCTCACATCTTAAATCCAGCATCTTTACGGCATTTGGCCAGAGAATGGCTGAAAGAAGACACACCAAGCTTCGATTTCGCTGGATTTGTTGTTGGAGAGAAAGAAGAATCCGCAGTCATTCTGATAAAGAGCCCCGGTGTTCTAGCAGGCTGTCCGTTTGTTGATGCGGTATTCAAAGAACTGGACTGTCATGTGGAATGGACTGAGAAAGAGGGAAACTGGATAGAGCCCCCAACGGTCGTCGCCAAAGTTTCGGGGTAAGTTCGTCATCTGCTGCTGGGTGAGAGGGTTGCCTTGAACTGCCTTTGTAGGGCTAGCGGTATCGCCACTTACTGCAAGAGGTTGTTGAACATCAAAAAGAAGTGCAATTGGCATGGCGAGTTGGCAGGCACTCGGAAAACAACACCAGGCTTTCGTATGGTCGAGAAGTATGCCCTGCTTGTAGGAGGTGTATCCACACATCGCTACGATCTGTCGTCAATGATTATGCTGAAAGACAATCACATCTGGACAGCAGGAAGCATAGGGCAGGTTTGTACCGATAACGTTTTGATATTCTTGACAAATTCTTCAGTCTAGGCTTTGCACTCATGATGGATGCTTCTTCTATGTTGTGTGGTAGGCAGGGTGAGAAAAGAGCACAAACTGCTACAATGTTAGCAGTGGGTTGTAACTGCATGTGTGTGTGTGTGTGTGTGTGTGTGTGTAGTACTTCATGATATTGAAAGTAGCTGAAATATCAAAAGCAAACCAAAACCCACTAAAACATCAAAACTGAACTGAAATCGATGGACAAAAGAAACTGAGTGCTGTTGTTCCATCACACAACTATTACTAGTTTACACACAAATCCACACAACATGATCGACGAAATGTTAGTCTCCATGGTGTGATATGAAAAGAAGTCCCAGCAGGAACAGCCGAACTAACAATGTCTTTTTCCAAGATTGTTATTACAGATACTGGAATATTCTTGCAGCGCAGATCAAGCATACACAGGATCTAATCTAGACTGATATAAAACGTCTTAACCTACTATCAGTCATGACTTTGGACCTACCAGTTTCAGAGAAATTTTCTCAGCCACGTTACCCAAATGAATATTAAGAACATATTATGTAAATGGACACATTTTATGGCCATGAGACCTAGTTATAGCAGTTGCCATAGACACCTGATGCTGCTCCTCTGTAATGTCTAAATTCATAACAAATTTTAACCAGGTATCAACCAAAATTCGAGGCATGAGTGAATGTTCAGTCTGAGTTGTTTGGGAAAAGATTTGACTGACAAAGAGAGACATGATATAAAATCAATCATGTGACAAGGCCTGAAACATGTGTCCTACTCCAATTGACCTGGTACTGTAGTAGTGGGTTAGAAAAATATCTAGAAAGTTCTGATCAGGTGTACAAACATTGAGTGACAAGTTGGTTTTGAAATGTAAGCTGGTTCTGGTGTGTTTTGATATTTTAGCCAGTTTTGTACTGACAAACTATCTGTGTGTGTACGTGTGTGTGTGTGTGTGTGTGTGTGTGTGTGTGTAGAAACTCATGTATGCAAGAACTCAGATATGCAGACACTGAAAGACAGACAAACATACAGAGACAGACACACATACTCACATGCATGTGTGTGCACACACATGTACACACACACATGTACACACACACATCAACACTGAGATTGCAAATATTGTGTAAACATGTATTCTATATTCTGCCTGTCTCTGGGCCCTTATACTCAGACATGTTTACACACACATAACTGACACACATACACACATGCACACATGCACACACACACACGCACACACACACACACACACACACACACATACACACACACACACACACACACACACACACACAGTGACACAGCACACACACACACACACCACACACACACACACACACACACACACACACACATATAGTGACACACACATATATTTCCATGCCACACCACATCTGCTGCGCTCTGTGATCACAGTGTGAGGGGGTTACAGTTTTGTAATAATAATTAGATAGGCAAATGGTTTGGTCGAAGAGTTTCTTATGAATGCGACTTGGCAGATCACTTGCCTATTCAAATTCAAAGGTGGAGCACTGATCAGAACTTGGATGTACCTCCCTAACATATATAGGGTTTGTGCCACTGCTCTGTGTGTGTGTGTGTGTGTGTGTGTGTGTGTGTGTGTGTGTGTGTGTGTGTGTGTGTGTGCGTGCACGTTTGCATGTGTGGATGTGGGTAAGTGTGTGTGCACACATGTCATGATGTGTATGTATGCCTATGCATAATGTGAGTGTGTACATGCATGTGAGAGCGCCTGTGTGTGCCTGTGCACGTATGTGTACATAGATAGACGCAAGTTTGTACTATGGCAGTTTAAAAGATGGTAATTGATCTTAAATGGCAGATTTTTTTCTTAAGAAAGTGAAATTAAATAAGTCGATCAACAAGAACATTACAGAGAAAAAGAAGTTGCATACAATGCCTGTGTAACATACCTTATACATTGACAGAGACATGTATACTGAACAGTCATTTAGTCACTG
>JADBJO010003647.1:198179-215679 GCA_016801955.1 Conus betulinus | reverse complement strand
GCTCACTGGTGACTTGTTGGGTAAAGTCTACTTTTCTCAGGGCCACCTTTCTACCTTACACTACATCCTGTGGATAATGTATCAGATTTTTTAGACAGTGTTATGTGAGTTTTGACAGATGAAAATCCTAACGTGTGTGTAGAAAACCACGCTGGATCGGCATAATCAACGGAGGTGACAGCTTTTGCCAAATGTGCTGTCATGCCGGCACAGCTGAGTAAGGGAGCCAACTAGCAAGAATAGTATGTGTTGTTTGACTTGTGGCCTTAGCTTACCAGTTTATACCAACTGACTTTAAGGAACGTATGGGGTAGTTCTTTCCACAAAAAACAGCAGCAGCAACCACAACAGACACTAAAAGGTGATAAACTTGATAACAATCCAGAAGTTTGGGAAAACTAGTCTGAATTCAAAGAACGACCACACAGTTTGCTTTTCATATCGCTGATCTGTAGGTCTGTTTACTCCCTGACATCAGCCAGGGAGCAGGGTGATGATGGAACAAGGATGTCGGGCACTCTGCCCCACATCAAACTATGAAGAGAGTGTAGACATTCTTTGAAAGCTGCCTTGGGAAACTCCTCAAGATCTGCTGGCCAGACATCATCATCAGCAACACTGGGATCCGATATTTGAGTCCCTACAGGGCCAGGTGGTTGAAGGAGAGTTTTCCCTCTGACTTAACGTTCATCAAAGGTCCTGGAAATGACGCTATATACCAGGTGCCGAGTACGAACTCACTGATAACATCTTGTGCGCCTGCTAAATCCCATCACAATTCATTCAGAAGAGTATGTTCCCAAAGCCAGTAGCGCGGATGACACATACACAGCGAATGCACCCTGCGCGCTTTTGAGAAGAATCCACATGAGGACATCCAAGCGCAGGGCAGGATAACGTCCTTATCAGGGAGAAGAAAAAGGCACTGGCAAATGATGAAATCAGGTGAAGAACATGGGGAACTTATCAGACACTTTCAGGACACCCCTGTCAGACAGTGCCTGGCTAACTGTGAAGTGGAACCCCGAAAAGAAACAGCAGGGAGGCTGACCAGAAACACCTGATGCAGACCTTTTTCTTTGTTTCTTTTTTTTTTTTTTTTTGATAGCCAAAGAAATCAGAGTTTACAAGTGCGCTAGAAGAGGACAGTGCACTGAAGATTTCACTACAACATTGGCACATTTTGTCCGTCATACACATAATGCATATATACAATTTTGACTTGACACAAGGGATGAAGGAATGCCGATGACAGTAATAGTAATAATGATGATAATAACATCAGTGATGATGGTAACAGCAACAACAAGAATAACGATAACGACAACAAGAATAAATAACCGCAAATGTCAAAGAATGATGGTGTCAAAAGTGTCTGTCATAACCTGATGCAGAAACCTTGATTCAGACACCAGAGAAATGGAGCATGCGCAGAGACAGCTGGAAAAGAAGGGACAGAGGACCTGGTGCATTGTCTACTCTGCTACTGGCTACTCTGCTGTGTGTCCCAGCGGCACATCTCCCGTAACAGCAGAACACTTTCCCCAGGGCCGTCGAACATACCAGTGCCTCAGACTAGTATTTAAACCAGCTGTCCTCTGAGGCAACAACGAGTACATGACAAGCTTTTTGGCTCCCAGGAGGGTTTCGGACATCCTGCAGCAGTCAAAATCAGGGCCTCTGGAGTTGCTCTTGGAAAGAACAAAAAACAAAAGTTGTTCAATGCCTGTTCTTTGGGTACAGTGGACAGGTGATGATAATTATACATCATGTTCATAGATGATTTGAACCACTGCTTGACTTTTGGTAACTTTAAATCGTTAAGAACTAAACATCATATATAGCTGTATTTTCATGCATTTTTTGTCGCCAGGCCGTGAAAGACGCACGTGTAGTGGGCGGGTTTTCCACCAAGATTGAAGTGGAGTGTCGCAGTGTGGAGGAGCCTTGGAAGCCATCAAAGCAGGAAGTGAGGTCATCATGCTGGGACAACTTCTCCCCCGAGGTAGGATGATGGAGAACATTGATATGCTTGTTTAAAACTTGTTAAAGGGACATAAGTGGGCTCATTGTTCTCTGTTACTGCAGTACAGTGAGGCTTTTCGATGGAGACTACTTTTTTTTTTTTTTTACTAAAGATTTGTTCAAACATTTTTGGGGTCTTGCTCTGTATTTTGTTGACGTGTTGGTTAAAATTTCATCCTATTTTAATTTGAAGACCTGATTTGAATAAGAATGTCTTCAGTTTTTTTTTTTATAGACAGGTTCTACAGTGCAGTCACTGCTGGTTGTACTGCCAGCACAGAAAAAGACTCCTTGAGCCTGTTGTCTTTTATTCAGTTGAGGATATTATCATTGTCTGAGTGTAATAAATGCATGGCACACATTGTAGTTTCAGCCACCACTTCTAGAGTATGATTGTCATAAATGCATGGCGGACATGGTAACTCAGCCTCCACTTCTAGAATATGATTGTAGTTCATGCACACACACACACACACACACGCACGCACGCACACACACACACACACACACACACACACACACACACAACACACACACACACACACACACACACACACACACACACACACACACACACACACACACACACACTCTCTCTCTCTCTCTCTCTCTCTCTCTCTCTCACACACACACACACACACACACACACACACACACACACACACACACACACACACACACACACACACTCTCTCTCTCTCTCTCTCTCTCTCTCTCACACACACACACACACACACACACACACACACACACACATACATACACCCCCCCCTAGCAGCTGCACATATATCTTGCTGGTTAAGGTCAGGAGAGTCACTGCTTGCGGAGAGGGTAAATTGATGGTGGGGTTGAGGGTGATGGATCATTCAGCAGAATCACTTATCCTTTGCAAAAAAAAAAAAAATGTCTTGCAGGCAATAGCCAAGGCTTCCGAAAAGCTGAAGCAAGAGCACCCCCACGTGCTGATTGAGGCCAGCGGAGGCATCACCGAAGACAACCTGCAGGACTACTGCATGGACCGTGTGGACATCATCTCCATGAGTAAGCTGGTCCAGGGCTACAGCACCGTCGATGTCTCCATGAAGATCCAGAAAGAGGGACGCGATCCCCAGAATCCATTGGTGAACTTGTAAGGGAGGAGGCGGGCTGTGAACGTAAAACGGACCTAGGATGGTTCAGTTGCAAAGGGAAGCGACTGCAGGCGGAGATCTGAACAAATCTTAAAAAGTAGGACGAGAAACAACACTTAGGACAAAAAAAAAATGAAGAACAAGCAGTCACTTATCTTGTGGAGTTTGCCACAAGATGGGCGCGAGAGCAAATACCCATTTTCTGCCAATTTGACGAGATAAGTGATCGCTTGTTCTTCATGTCTGTTGCTCTGATTGTTGTTTATCTTGCCTGAAGAAGACCGAAGAGGTCAAAACGCGTTGTGTTTTGTCATGTGATTTGTTTGTTCATGCTTGGTGGATGTATTACTTAAGACTTTTTACGATTTGTTCAGACCAAGGATGGTTGTATGTGTGTGTGTCTGCCCTTACCCTCTTCTTCATTTAAGTTTGCGTACCATAACCCAGCTGTCTTAACTTTTATCTGACATTGACACATATTTGTACTGAAAAAAGAATAATGAAAAGTCACTGTTTTATGAATTGATAGCTATAAATGAAGAGATAGATTGACATGGCAGAACTGAAATATAGTAAATACAAAGGCTGAGATTTTGTTATTAATTCCTCTGAAAACACATATGCAGGCACGAACACACACACACACGCATGCACACACACCCACGCATGCATGCACGCACAGAGGATTTTACTCTTTCATTTCATTACTTACTATTAGTGCCAGGGAGAATGATTTTAATTTTGCATATGAACTGATTGAGTGGCTGACAGAATTTTGAGAAGGACAACAGATAAGCCAATCTGCCAACAATAAGTTATTATTATATATATAAAATTATTATTTATATAATAAATTATTATTATATATATATAAAAAAAGAAAGCCTTGGTGAATATATACAGAAAATAAATACTAATTGAATGTTTCATGATGAAATGAAGAGTAAAAGAAAAACCAAAACAAACATGCTGAAAACAAAAACAAAAAAAGTGTGACAGTGATTACATGTGTGGTCGACACAAGAGTCTTGATGGAATGCTCCAACATTTCACTGGTCAAGCAGTTTGGTGATGAAGTTAGTATGTACGAGACACGTATAGGGGCAAATGGCAACACCAAAACTACTACATATGCCAGACTTAGTCCGGGCGGTTGAGGGGATAATTAATCAGAACAAGATGCTGGAAACTTGGAGATGGCATATGTATTTGGTGACAATGATGTGTCATTCTCTACCGCAAAAATGTTTTCTTCTTTACCAAGTTGTGGTTGGGGAAGAGCTTCATGTTATGTTGTTTGATGCGCGTTTTTATTTCTTTCCAAGATTTGTGCGCGATTTGTTTGTTTTGTCTTATAACTTAAAGGTAATCATGTTTTCAATAACAGAAGCTTTGCTGCTGTGAGTATGGTGTATCTCCTGATGCTATATATGTAAAGGGCTATATACACATATCTATTCAGTAATATGTTAGTATGTGTACGGGTTTCGTTTCTGTTTTTGAGCTGTTGTAGTATATGAAATCAGGTTTGAGTTAATGGAGAGTGACTTGTGTTTTTTTTTTTCTCTCCATTTCCAGTTTTCCACATTTTGTCCTCCAATATTGTTTCCATGTGTGTGTGTGTGTGTGTGTGTGTGTGTGTGTGTGTGTGTGTGTGTGTGTGTGTGTGTGTGTGTATTTGTGTGTGTGTGCACACGTGCCTTCACAAACTTCTGAGTTTCAGATAGGTTATTGATTATGATTGACAGATGTACTTGTGTGGTTGGTGTGGTTGATTTATAACTTTGTGATCTGGGCTAGGTTTTTGAGGCATTATGACAATCGGGCATTATGCGATGCGCTTCTTACTTGAGAAAATCACCATTTGTCATATTCAAACTGTCCGTCCTTCACCGCAGAAACATATGACACAAACGTTGGTCTGCATCCTGTGTGTGTGTGTGTGTGTGTGTGTGTGGCTGGCAGGTGGGGTGCAAACGCTCGCTGTGTGACAAGAGAAACACAAGTGTGGCTGTCTAGTAATGCCAAAGAAGGGACATGAAGAATGATAATAATTATTATAATAATAATGAATGTAATAACAATAATAATAATGAAAATGATAATATTTGTGATTCAGCTCTGAAAATGTTAAACTCACAGAGTTTCAAAACCCCTCCGATCATCTGTTCTGAGAAGATTTATTTGTGCTGTGTTATGCCCTAACATCGAGTCATGGTGCGCCGATCTGGTACTGTTGTTGTTGTTGTTGTGTTGTGCTGTTGTTTTCATATTTGATCCTGTGACTGTCCTCTGATTATTTTTTGTGTGTTGATCCTGTGACTGTCCTCTGATATTTTTTTTTTGTTTGTTTTGTTTTTTTGTTAGGGAAATTTGTAAAGTTTTGTTCCAAGTGCATGTTCGTGGATGATGGTGTAATGTAAGCAGCATTAGTCTGGAATGGTATAGATATAACCATTTCAGCATGTGAACAGAAGTTACCTCCCTCGAGTATTATTTACCAGTATTGGGTCGCTGATTGTCCCCGCTGATTTGTACCAAATGTCACTCAAAGGAAAAGGCCAGTGTTGCTTCCATGATTGTTGTGAGGGAGAGGGCAAGCGCGCATTAAAAAAAAAAAAAAGAAAAAATTTCTGACAGGCAATCTGATGAATGTTCTGAAATTGTGAGACCAGTAAGTCGCCTTGATGAATGAGATGTGTCTGTCTGTGATGAATTGCTTCCATCTTTGTGTGTTTTCTCTGTGTGTGTGTGTGTGTGTGTGTGTGTGTGTGTGTGTGTGTGTGTGTGTGTGCGTGCGGGCTTAAGCTTTTGTTGTTGTTGTTGTTGTCTTTGAAGAAGCAGTGCAGTCTCTCTCTCTCTCACACACGCTTTTACACACACACACACACACACACATGCACACACACACACACACACACACACGCACACGCACATGCACACACACACACACACACACACACACGCACACACACACAGAGGCTTCTTCCCACCCCTCTGTCTCCCAACCCTGTGTCCCCCACACTCACATGCAAGTTTGGACACAAATCAGCTGATGGATTACTCACTCTTTAGTCTGTTGTGTCCATTGGCCTTTAATTTTCAACAATGATTTGTGTTTGGAGGTTCGTTCACATGTGTAGTGGACATTGACTCTCTATTCAACTTCTGACCAGAGTGGGCACCGTCTATTCTGATTCAGCTGTGTGTCTTGATGCCAGTTACAGGTAGTGATACTGTAAACATTGTACAGAATGAGGACTGCCTGTTCAGGGAATCTTGTTGCCGCTAACAGGTGGTGGTGAGACTGTAAACACTGTCCAGAGTAGACACTGTCTATTCAACAATGTCTTGTTGCCGCTAATAGGCAGTGAGACTGTAAACACTGTCCAGAGTAGACACACTGTCTATTCAACAATGTCTTGTCGCGGGTAATAGGTAGCGAGAGACTGTAAACACTGTTAAGAGTAGACACCATCTATTCAACAATGTCTTGTTGTCAGTAATAGGTAGCGAGACTGTAAACACTGTTAAGAGTAGACACCATCTATTCAACACTGTCTTGTTGTCAGTAATAGGTAGCGAGACTGTAAACACTGTTCAGAGTAGACACACTCTATTCAACACTGTCTTGTTGTCAGTAATAGGTAGTGAGACTGTAAACACTGTTAAGAGTAGACACACTCTATTCAACAATGTCTTGTTGTCAGTAATAGGTAGTGAGACTGTAAACACTGTTCAGAGTAGACGCTGTCTGTTCAACAATGTCTTGTTGTCAGTAATAGGTAGCGAGACTGTAAACACTGTTAAGAGTAGACACCATCTATTCAACACTGTCTTGTTGTCAGTAATAGGTAGCGAGACTGTAAACACTGTTAAGAGTAGACACCATCTATTCAACACTGTCTTGTTGTCAGTAATAGGTAGCGAGACTGTAAACACTGTTCAGAGTAGACACACTCTATTCAACAATATCTTCTTGTCAGTAATAGATAGTGAGAACTGTAAACACTGTTCAGAGTAGACACACTCTATTCAACACTGTCTTGTTGTCAATAATAGATAGTGAGACTGTAAACACTGTCCAGAGTAGACTGTGAGACTGTAAACACTGTCCAGAGTAGACAGTGAGACTGTGAACACTGTCCAGAGTAAACAGTGAGACTGTAAACACTGTCCAGAGTAGACAGTGAGACTGTAAACACTGTCCAGAGTAGACTGTGAGACTGTAAACACTGTCCAGAGTAGACAGTGAGACCGTGAACACTGTCCAGAGTAGACAGTGAGACTGTAAACACTGTCCAGAATAGACGCTGTCTGTTCAACCATGTCAATGTTGCTCTCATAATAGATAGTGAGACTGCTAACACACTGTCCGAGTAGACATTGTCTATTCAACGTGTCTTGTTGCCCTTCACAGTCTGTGAGTCTGTAAACACTGTTCAGAGTAGACGCTGTCTATTCAAAGGTGTCTTGTTGACATTAATAGATAGTGAGACTGTATAGACACTGTCTATTCAGACAGCGTCTTGCTGCAGGTAATAGGTAGCGAGACTGTATACACTGTTCAGAGTAGACACTCTATTCAACAATGTCTTGTTGTCAGCAATAGGTGGTGAGACTGTAAACACTGTTCAGAGTAGACACTGTCTATTCAACAGAGTCATGCTGCCCGTGACAGGTAGTGAAACTGTAAACGCTGTACAGAGTAGACACTGTCTATTCAACAGAGTCATGCTGCCCGTGACAGGTAGTGAAACTGTAAACGCTGTACAGAGTAGACACTGTCTATTCAACAGAGTCATGCTGCCCGTGACAGGTAGTGAGACTGTAAACGCTGTACAGAGTAGACACTGTCTATTCAACAGAGTCATGCTGCCCGTGACAGGTAGTGAGACTGTAAACGCTGTACAGAGTAGACACTGTCTATTCAACAGAGTCATGTCGCCCGTGACAGGTAGTGAGACTGTAAACGCTGTACAGAGTAGACACTGTCTATTCAACCGAGTCATGCTGCCCGTGACAGGTAGTGAGACTGTAAAACGCTGTACAGAGTAGACACTGTCTATTCAACCGAGTCATGCTGCCCGTGACAGGTAGTGAGACTGTAAACGCTGTACAGAGTAGACACTGTCTATTCAACCGAGTCATGCTGCCCGTGACAGGTAGTGAGACTGTAAACGCTGTACAGAGTAGACACTGTCTATTCAACCGAGTCATGCTGCCCGTGACAGGTAGTGAGACTGTAAACGCTGTACAGAGTAGACACTGTCTATTCAACCGAGTCATGCTGCCCGTGACAGGTAGTGAGAGTACTGTAAACGCTGTACAGAGTAGACACTGTCTATTCAACCGAGTCATGCTGCCCGTGACAGGTAGTGAGACTGTAAACGCTGTACAGAGTAGACACTGTCTATTCAACCGAGTCATGCTGCCCGTGACAGGTAGTGAGACTGTAAACGCTGTACAGAGTAGACACTGTCTATTCAACCGAGTCATGCTGCCCGTGACAGGTAGTGAGACTGTAAACGCTGTACAGAGTAGACACTGTCTATTCAACCGAGTCATGCTGCCCGTGACAGGTAGTGAGACTGTAAACGCTGTACAGAGTAGACACTGTCTATTCAAACCGAGTCATGCTGCCCGTGACAGGTAGTGAGACTGTAAACGCTGTACAGAGTAGACACTGTCTATTCAACCGAGTCATGCTGCCCGTGACAGGTAGTGAGACTGTAAACGCTGTACAGAGTAGACACTGTCTATTCAACCGAGTCATGCTGCCCGTGACAGGTAGTGAGACTGTAAACGCTGTACAGAGTAGAGACACTGTCTATTCAACCGAGTCATGCTGCCCGTGACAGGTAGTGAGACTGTAAACGCTGTACAGAGTAGACACTGTCTATTCAACCGAGTCATGCTGCCCGTGACAGGTAGTGAGACTGTAAACGCTGTACAGAGTAGACACTGTCTATTCAACCGAGTCATGCTGCCCGTGACAGGTAGTGAGACTGTAAACGCTGTACAGAGTAGACACTGTCTATTCAACCGAGTCATGCTGCCCCGTGACAGGTAGTGAGACTGTAAACGCTGTACAGAGTAGACACTGTCTATTCAACCGAGTCATGCTGCCCGTGACAGGTAGTGAGACTGTAAACGCTGTACAGAGTAGACACTGTCTATTCAACCGAGTCATGCTGCCCGTGACAGGTAGTGAGACTGTAAACGCTGTACAGAGTAGACACTGTCTATTCAACCGAGTCATGCTGCCCGTGACAGGTAGTGAGACTGTAAACGCTGTACAGAGTAGACACTGTCTATTCAACCGAGTCATGCTGCCCGTGACAGGTAGTGAGACTGTAAACGCTGTACAGAGTAGACACTGTCTATTCAACCGAGTCATGCTGCCCGTGACAGGTAGTGAGACTGTAAACGCTGTACAGAGTAGACACTGTCTATTCAACCGAGTCATGCTGCCGTGACAGGTAGTGAGACTGTAAACGCTGTACAGAGTAGACACTGTCTATTCAACCGAGTCATGCTGCCCGTGACAGGTAGTGAGACTGTAAACGCTGTACAGAGTAGACACTGTCTATTCAACCGAGTCATGCTGCCCGTGACAGGTAGTGAGACTGTAAACGCTGTACAGAGTAGACACTGTCTATTCAACCGAGTCATGCTGCCCGTGACAGGTAGTGAGACTGTAAACGCTGTACAGAGTAGACACTGTCTATTCAACCGAGTCATGCTGCCCGTGACAGGTAGTGAGACTGTAAACGCTGTACAGAGTAGACACTGTCTATTCAACAGAGTCATGCTGCCCGTGACAGGTAGTGAGACTGTAAACGCTGTACAGAGTAGACACTGTCTATTCAACCGAGTCATGCTGCCCGTGACAGGTAGTGAGAGACTGTAAACGCTGTACAGAGTAGACACTGTCTATTCAACAGAGTCATGCTGCCCGTGACAGGTAGTGAGACTGTAAACGCTGTACAGAGTAGACACTGTCTATTCAACAGAGTCATGCTGCCCGTGACAGGTAGTGAGACTGTAAACGCTGTACAGAGTAGACACTGTCTATTCAACAGAGTCATGCTGCCCGTGACAGGTAGTGAGACTGTAAACGCTGTACAGAGTAGACACTGTCTATTCAACAGAGTCATGCTGCCCGTGACAGGTAGTGAGACTGTAAACGCTGTACAGAGTAGACACTGTCTATTCAACAGAGTCATGCTGCCCGTGACAGGTAGTGAGACTGTAAACGCTGTACAGAGTAGACACTGTCTATTCAACAGAGTCATGCTGCCCGTGACAGGTAGTGAGACTGTAAAACGCTGTACAGAGTAGACACTGTCTATTCAACAGAGTCATGCTGCCCGTGACAGGTAGTGAGACTGTAAACGCTGTACAGAGTAGACACTGTCTATTCAACAGAGTCATGCTGCCCGTGACAGGTAGTGAGACTGTAAACGCTGTACAGAGTAGACACTGTCTATTCAACAGAGTCATGCTGCCCGTGACAGGTAGTGAGACTGTAAACGCTGTACAGAGTAGACACTGTCTATTCAACAGAGTCATGCTGCCCGTGACAGGTAGTGAGACTGTAAACGCTGTACAGAGTAGACACTGTCTATTCAACAGAGTCATGCTGCCCGTGACAGGTAGTGAGACTGTAAACGCTGTACAGAGTAGACACTGTCTATTCAACAGAGTCATGCTGCCCGTGACAGGTAGTGAGACTGTAAACGCTGTACAGAGTAGACACTGTCTATTCTACAGAGTCATGCTGCCCGTGACAGGTAGTGTGAGACTGTAAACGCTGTACAGAGTAGACACTGTCTATTCTACAGAGTCATGCTGCCCGTGACAGGTAGTGAGACTGTAAACGCTGTACAGAGTAGACACTGTCTATTCTACAGAGTCATGCTGCCCGTGACAGGTAGTGAGACTGTAAACGCTGTACAGAGTAGACACTGTCTATTCTACAGAGTCATGCTGCCCGTGACAGGTAGTGAGACTGTAAACGCTGTACAGAGTAGACACTGTCTATTCTACAGAGTCATGCTGCCCGTGACAGGTAGTGAGACTGTAAACGCTGTACAGAGTAGTAGACACTGTCTATTCTACAGAGTCATGCTGCCCGTGACAGGTAGTGAGACTGTAAACGCTGTACAGAGTAGACACTGTCTATTCTACAGAGTCATGCTGCCCGTGACAGGTAGTGAGACTGTAAACGCTGTACAGAGTAGACACTGTCTATTCTACAGAGTCATGCTGCCCGTGACAGGTAGTGAGACTGTAAACGCTGTACAGAGTAGACACTGTCTATTCTACAGAGTCATGCTGCCCGTGACAGGTAGTGAGACTGTAAACGCTGTACAGAGTAGACACTGTCTATTCTACAGAGTCATGCTGCCCGTGACAGGTAGTGAGACTGTAAACGCTGTACAGAGTAGACACTGTCTATTCTACAGTCATGCTGCCCGTGACAGGTAGTGAGACTGTAAACGCTGTACAGAGTAGACACTGTCTATTCTACAGAGTCATGCTGCCCGTGACAGGTAGTGAGACTGTAAACGCTGTACAGAGTAGACACTGTCTATTCTACAGAGTCATGCTGCCCGTGACAGGTAGTGAGACTGTAAACGCTGTACAGAGTAGACACTGTCTATTCTACAGAGTCATGCTGCCCGTGACAGGTAGTGAGACTGTAAACGCTGTACAGAGTAGACACTGTCTATTCTACAGAGTCATGTCGCCCGTGACAGGTAGTGAGACTGTAAACGCTGTACAGAGTAGACACTGTCTATTCTACAGAGTCATGCTGCCCGTGACAGGTAGTGAGACTGTAAACGCTGTACAGAGTAGACACTGTCTATTCTACAGAGTCATGTCGCCCGTGACAGGTAGTGAGACTGTAAACGCTGTACAGAGTAGACACTGTCTATTCAACAAAGTCATGCTGCCTGTGACAGGTAGTGAGACTGTAAACGCTGTACAGAGTAGACACTGTCTATTCAACAGAGTCATGTCGCCCGTGACAGGTAGTGAGACTGTAAACACTGTACAGAGTAGACACTTGCCATCTATTTAACAGTATCTTGCTTTTAGTAGGTGGTGAGACAATAAACACTGTACAAGAGTGTTCACTAGCTGTCAATTCAGTAAGGTCCTGTTGCTGTAGTAGGTAGTGAAACTGAACAGAGTGGACATTAACTGTCAGAACACTGCCCCGAATGGACGCATACTGGTACAATGTTGTCCAGAGAGGACATTGTCTATTCAACAGTTGTCTTGTAGCTGGTTATTGTTAGTAAGCCTCTTAAACACTGTCCAGGTGGGACTATAACTATTTAAAATCAATAGTGTCTTGTTGCCCGTATTTTTTTTTTTTTTTTTTTTTGTACGTGCACTTTTGTAGCACTTTTTATGTTTATCCTTAATTTCTGATAGCTGATAGCTATTTTTACCTTCTTTTTCTTTTCTTTCTTTCTTTTTTTTTTTTCTGTCTTTCTTTGTTGTTGTTGTTGTTGTTGTTGTTGTGAACTTGGAATACCGAATAATGTAGAATGTCTGGTGCCTGGGTGGAACCTGTTCTTCCCTGGGAAAGCATAACTGACTGTGAATTGCAGTCAGTCATCTGTCTTTGAAAATTTGTTGCTTGGCCCATGGACAAAAACTTGGCGATTTTTGGCATGTGATCTTTAACTTTTGTCGAAGTCAGTCCGTGAGGAAGAAGATAAGGCAAGCTTCAGGTCAAGGTCAGGTTCATTTATGAGTAAGGAATGTGTCATCACAAAGCAGGCCATGCAGAAGTCTCGCTGTGGCCTGCACACCAAAAATTAATGAGCCAGGCCTTGCTTAAGGAGTCGAGTATTTATAGACTGGTGCGGTTTGATTGTTTTGAGAATTTTTTATTGTCTGAAAGTTGTTTTTTCTCCTCATTTTCTTTCGTATGGCCATCAAGGTACAAGCCAGGTGGCTCCAAGCAGACCGATGAAAATTCAAAGGAATGGGACTATTTTGGCGCTTTGAGATGACGCAATGGTAGGATCACGGGTGAGTGCAAAGGCCTAAAAATGTGTGTCAGCTAAGGATAAGGTCATGTATTTGAAGATTATTTGTGATTTCATAGGTGTGAAATCCCCCAAAACAAGGGAAATGATTGGTGGGTTTTTTTTTTTTTTTTTTTTTTTTTTTTTTTTTAAATCAATTATCAGTTTAACAATAAATGCTGGCTCAGAGTTATGGTAGGACTCACATGGTAGGCCCTTACATGGATGATATAATGTGCTAGTGCAAAATCCAAATGTGTGGCATGTGACCTGTAAGTTAACATTGTAAAATCAGAAGTATTGAGCATGTAGTATACAAGGAAGGTAACTTTCTTCCCATGTTGAAACAATGGAGGCAGAAGTTACCTTTCTTGTTTGCTGTATCTCTGCCTGCTGGATTTCCTCCTGTACTGAGCTGTCAAAATTGGCAATTGTGAATTTTAGTTTTTGAAAAACAAACAAACAAAGAAACAAACACAATCAACCAGCCCAAACGAAAAATAAAATGACAACAGAAATGACAAAATCTGCCAAATCAGTAAAACTTCACTGCAACAAGTCATGGACTGAAGGTGATACACAGTGTAAACAATAGACACTTGCTGATGCACATCATGCTTGATTTTCTTTAGATTTGGACAACTTTGAAAAATCAAGGGTCTTGTTAAGTAAAAGTTGCCATGTGAAATCTGCAATGATGTGACAATGCAATATGCAATATCTGCAATAATGTGTGCTGCGCAGTGCTTGAATTGTCAAAAGGTCGATTAGCATAATATTTCTCACTCTCTCTCTCTCTCTCTCTCTCTCTCTCTCTCTCTCTCTCTCTCTCTCTCTCTCTCTCTGTCTCTCTCTTTCTTTGTCTGTCTGTCTGTCTCTCATTCTGTTACAGTAATCTGCAATATTTTTTTTTGTTAACTCAACCCTCTTTCTCTCCTCCTCTGACCTTTGCAATAAATACTGTGGATGCTTTTGAGGATGGCACGTCTATCTCTCTCAGAAGAAAGAACTCTTTCTTCTTATGGAGGTCCTATACTAGTAACTCCCTCTTTTTTTGTGACTGTCTGTCTCTCATTTACTCATATTTCGTTTTTTTCCCCCCCCCCCCCCCCCCCCCCCCCCCATTTTTATCTTCCTTTGCTGAAACATTTGTTTTTCTGTTTTTGTTGACAAGTCTGCTCTCTTTGTTCTAAAAAATTCTATTTATTTACATTTTTTTTTTCTCGAAATAAGTATGAAGGGTATGACATGCCAATTTTTGTGTGTGTGTGTGTGTGTGTGTGTGTGTGTGTGTGTGTGTGTGTGTGTGTGTGTCTGTGTGTGTGTGTGTGTGTGTGTGTGTGTGTGTGTGTGTGTGTGTGTGTGTGCTGGTGGCAGGGTTGTGAAAATTGTACACACTGGTCAGAGTGGACACAAGCCGTTGATTCTGCAGTGTCTGCTGATATTATGTCCATTTTAATGTGTGTGTGTGTGTGTGTGTGTGTGAGTGTGTGTGTGTGTGTGTGTGTGTGTGTGTGTGTGTGCATGTGTGTGTGTGTGTTTCAACAATTAAATTTTCATCATGATTTTTAAAAATTTTGATTTTTTCCAAAGTCTGCAAAGTTCAGTGGAATCGTCCTCTCAGCACAACCTGCCCTATCCACCCTAGGGATTTCAGCATAATTGAGTTACTTTGCCACATGTGATATTGTGCTGTTGTTTGTTACTTATTTCTGTGTGTGAACTTTTTTCCCCCAGTATATAAGACTATGAGTTTGATAACTCGCAAAATGCCCAGTGTGGGCAGCTGTGCCATCATGATATTTTGATTACAAACACTGTTGTTACCATTACATCATCAACAACAATAACAAAACTTCAACAGACTGCCAAATCCCTGTCATTTTTTTTTTTTTTTCCCCCAATAAAACTGCCCCAACAATGTTTACAAGAAATTTCAGCCAAGTAACTTGTTTTGTTTTGCTTTTAATCAGTGTTGCCATGGATTTCTTAGAATTTTCACTCTTTGATTCTGATGTGGTTAATCAAGTGCCCTCTCTCTCTCTTGCTGTTGACGTAAAGAAGTACATGTTTTTTTCCTACTGCTGCTGCTGATGTGCAAAAAATTCATGGACATAACCCCGTTTTGAATTTATGTTTATTTTGATGCCCTTGGTGTAAGGTATGATTTAGATAATTATTTCCTATAGCTTTTTCACACTGGGGTTTTATTCTTTCCTTTTGTTTCTTTTATCGTGGATGCCATAGGAATCCTTTTCTTAGATTTCTACCTCCACTGCAATACATTTTGAGGTCATCATTGTCACTGCCATTACAATAAAATCATGTAGAAATCTTTAGTAATGATGTTAGGACCAAATTTTCAGAATCCTCATCTCTATTTTCTCTCTCTCTCTTCCTCCTTCCACCTCCCTCTCTCTCTCTCTCTCTCTCTCTCTCTCTCTCTTTCATTTTGCTACTGCAATAAGAAGAAATCATATAGAAAAGATATCTTGCTACCATCACAGCACATGCTGCAAGGGAAAAAGTCACTTAAATATTTCCTTACTGCCATATTATATTACAGTTTGCTATGAAAACATTTCCAGTCACAGTTGCTGAAACAGTTTCACAATGCAACAGTTCTGCTACCTGCCATAGGTGTGTCGGCTTCTTGCCCACTCTTACAACAAAGTTCAGTTCATGAAATGGCATCCATCCCCCCACCCCCACCCCCCGGCCTATTTATTGAAGCTGTTCCATGCATTAATTTTTTTTTTTTTTAAGTTTGCGTTACATGCTGTGGGGCTATCGCATTTATCATTTTTTTCATTTCAATATTATGTCGTTATTGATAGATCGTTCTCGGTTTTTGATGTATTATCACACTCTCTCCTCTCTCTCTGCCTCTCTCTGTCTCTGTCAGTCCATCTGTTTGTCTGTCTGTCTGTCTGTCTGTCTCTCTCTCCCTTTCTCTCTCTCTCTCAGTTGAGTACAAATCCCTTGATTTTCTACAGAATAGTCCCATTCTTGTTACTCATTGAAACACACACACACACACACACACACACACACACACACACACACACACACACACACACACACACACACACACACACAAAAGCAAAGAATTCCATGTTCTTAACTTTGCATTCATACCATAGTAATTTTTTTTTCCTCTTGATATTTGAAGACTTAAAAAAAAGTTATACTGCTGACCTATTGAGCCATACATCAGGTACTGTTCAGCTTGTGTCATTGACAGTTTTCTGTTAATAATATTACATCATTGAACATGACCTTGTTATTAACAGTTTGAGTGGTCTGAAATGGTATGTATCACTATGAAATGAAATAATAAAGGCTGCTTGTGTATACTATGGGCCTGTCACTGTTTATTTATTTTGTGTTAATTAGAGTTTGTTAGACAGATAGAGTGACATTACAATAAACAATCTGTTTCTTTTCGTCTGGATTGAAAGTAAAGTTATCAGCCAGTCATATGCACATTCACATGTACAGGCACATACACTACATGTGTGTGCATACACGCACTCTGTCTCTGTCTCTGTGTCTCTCCGTCTCTCTCTCTCTTTTTCTCAGTCTCTCTCTCTATCTGTCTGTCTGTCACACACACACACACACACACACACACACACACACACACACACACACAGATATACATACAAACACACACGCACAGACACAGACACACACACACACACACACACACAACACACACACACACACACACACACACAAACACACACACATGTCAGCATACCATACCAACATATGCATTTGTGTGTGTGCACCTATACACATGCGTTCATGCACACTCTATCACACTCCTTTTTATGCTCACTCTCTTCATATATTATGTGCACATTTGTAAATGTTCATGAAATTTAATCCATTTACCAGAAAACAATGCTCTATTCCCTCTCCCCTCCCCCCACTCTGCGTGTGTGTGTGTGTGTGTGTGTGTGTGTGTGTGTGTGTGTGTGCGTGCGTGCGTGTGTGTGTGTGTGTATGCATGTATGTGTGTGTGCGTGCACGCGTTGTGTGTGCATGTGTGCACACGTGCGTGCATGTGTGTGTGACCTTTTTTTCTAAAAAAAAAAAAAAAAAGCAGTTATCATACTGAAGTGGTTTGCATATAGCCTTAAGGAGAAGACTGTAAAGATACTGCAGTGGTTTGTGTATGGTCCTAATCAGAAGACTGTAAAGATACTGCGGTGGTTTGTGTATGGTCCTGATCAGAAGACAGTGAAGATACTACAGTGGTTTGTGTCTGGCCTTAATCAGAAGGTT
>JADBJO010003647.1:190679-193179 GCA_016801955.1 Conus betulinus | reverse complement strand
AAAACAGTACGATACAATACAATACAGTACAGTACAGTGAAACACAGTACGATACAATACAACACAGTAATGATACAGTACAACACAGTTCAAAATAATCCAACATAGTACAGTAAAGTTCAATACAGTACCCAACAGTACGATACAACACAAAACAGAGCAATACAATACAGTACCGTACAATACCACACAGTACAATATAGTACAATACAGTACAAAACAATCTAGCACAGTACAGTACAATGCGACACAGCACAGGACAATACAGTACAAAACAATACAACACAGTACTCAAATTACCTTAACAGTATAAATCCAACATATGCGATCTCAACTCAGTACTCTAATGGACAGAAACCTCCACATTCATTATTCAGACTGTACAAGAGGCCAACAGAAAACTGAACTTTTAAAAAAAAAAAAAAAAGAAGGAAAATGCACAAATTGGAAAGCCTTCAAAATGGTGGAAATCCTGCACAACCCTGTGACGTTCAGACTACTGCAGCGAGTTTAGTCACCACGGTACCACCAGACCTTCATTGACCTCTTGAACAACGCCAGGTTCTTTCTAAGGCTTTAAAAATTCATCCCCATCAAACCCAGTACCATCAATCCAGTCCTTACACAGTATCTCATCCAAAATTTTTTTTTTTTTTAGCCGTATTCTCTTGGCAGCACACTTTGCACTACCGAACCATAAACAACAGATGCCAGCAGACCCTGCTTCTGAGGACATTAGCAGGTTCTTTCCACAGCCGCCCAGCACCCCCCCCCCCCCCCCCCCCCCCCCCCCCCCCCCCCCCCCCCCCCCCCCCCCCCCCCCCCCCCCAACCCCTCTATGGTGAATTTGCATCGGTTGATTACTACATTGATTTGTGTCATAGACAAATAATCACTCTTCAACCAAAGCCTTTGAGACATTCCAGCCTCGCCCCATCAGAACTGCAGGCCCTTCCAAGTCTTACGAAACAAATCAGATATTGTAATCAAACCAGCTGATGAGGGAGGTGCCATAGTTGTCTGGCAAAAAGACCTACACTTCAAAGAAGCCCGGCATCAGCTGTCTGACTCTTCTTTCAACGCAGCAATCCCTCAGTCTACCACTAAAATGGACGATTCTCTTGTCAGGAGCACCATCAATGAAGCTGTGTCTGAAGGGAATCTTCCCCCCCCCCCCCCCCCCCCCCCGAAGCCTTCCGTGCCATCAAAAGTGAACCAAGGGAATCGAGATTCTGTCTCTCTTCCCCAAAATTCACAAACCTGATAATCCAGGGAGACCCATGGCTACGGCTTGTGCGTGCCCCCCCCCCCCCCCCCCCCCCCTCACCACCCCCCCCACCCCTCACCTCCATTCTTGACTCCATTTTTCCAGCCCCTGTTTCTTCCCTTCTTACCTATATATCAAAAACACCAACCACACCCTGCCACTTAGCAAACGATTTTTTTTTTCTTCTCCTCTGTCTGTGGAACTGAACGTTATTTGTCACACCATGGACATTGTTTTCCTTCATACCAACATTCCTCACAAAGATGGTTCGATTGCTGTAAAACACTTTTTGAACACCAGCAACTACAGTATTCACATCCCCACCATCCTTTGTCTCACTGAACTTTTTCCTCACACTCAGTTCCTTCTCCTTCGCCGGAGAGGCTTTCAGACAAACAAAAGGAGTTGCCCCGGGAGCAAAGATGGGACTCAGTTATGCCCGTCTGTATGTGGGCAATGTTGAGGAACAGGCCTTCAAACAGTATTTGGGTCCCAGTACCATTTTTTTTTTTCAACGTGGGTATTGCCACTTGCTCCAGAGAAAGCCTACTCCAATACATCCACCATCTGTCCCCCATTTTTTCACCCCATCACCCCAGTACACATACAATATTGTATCTTCTTCTGTCACTTTTTTGGGGTATTATTAGCTTTCTCCAGCCTGACCAGGACAACCTAAAGACCAGTGTATTTTTATAAATCTACTGACTACCACTCTTATTTACTCTTCCAGCCCTCCTGCCACTTTCAAAAAACTATACACCATATTCACAGCTTCTGAGACTGAAACGGGTATGCAATGATGCTACTGACTTTGAAAATAGAGCAGTGAAATTGTGGTCCTTTTTCACTTCTCGTCAATACCCAGAGAACATCGTTTGTGAGACACTTGAACGTGCACGCAAGTGTCACACGCTCAGCAGCCCTCAGTTCCAGACCTTCTAAAGGCCATGACGACAGAACAAGTTGCAGTGCTCACCTACCACCCACACGACCTTGCTGTTCGCAGTATTCTCCTCAGAAACTTCCGTGATTTGCAAAATGACCCAGTACTCAAAACCACATTTTCCAAACCACCGTTGATTGTTTTTCGTAGAGATACAAACCTTCAAGACCTTGTTGTGAGAGCATCGGTCCAGCGTCCCTCCAGTGGCTCTTTGCCTTTTCCCCCGGAAATCAACCCTGTGACGAGAAGAACTGCAGAACCTGCCTCTTCCTCAACTCTGCCATCAC
>JADBJO010003647.1:170679-180679 GCA_016801955.1 Conus betulinus | reverse complement strand
TCTCAAACAGCTTGCAGGGAAAGAAAAAAAAAAAAAAAAAAGGCGATGCCAGACCCCAAGAGGATCCTGATCGTGGGTGCCGGCTGCAGCGGGCTGACGTCGATCAAGGCCTGCCTGGAGGACCACCTGCTCCCCGTGTGTCTGGAGAAAAGCCTGGACATCGGGGGACTGTGGAACTACTCGCCGCACCGCCCTGCCCCGGGCACCGCGGGCATCTACGACAGCCTGGTCATCAACACCTGCAAGGAGATGACCACCTTCAGCGACTTCCCCGCCCCGGCCCACTTCCCCCAGTTCCTGTCGCACGCGCACGTCATGGCCTACTTCCGCCAGTATGCCCAGCACTTCAACCTCCTGCCTCACGTCCGCTTCAACGCGGAAGTACGTCACATCGCTCCGGCGGAGGACTATGATGTCACGGGGAGGTGGACGGTGACGTACGTGCAGCATGTTGGTAAGAGCTGCCCCATGAAATGCGAGAATATCGTTTCGTGTCACGAGGAGGAATGCGCAGAAGAGAGTGCTGGCAAGTTTCCAGGGGAGTTTAATAGCAAGGACAAAACAAGCGCAAGGACAGGGATTCACCAAAGCGAAGCAAGCAGCCAAAAAGTGGAAAACCGCCCAAAACAAACCCGCACAGAAATCCCTACTGGCCAAACGAAAATGAAAACTTGTGAAACAGCTTTGCATTCAACCTCAAACAAAAGAGGACAAACGGCAGACAAATCCATTGCAAACAATCATGAAAACGGAAGAAATCCGAACAACCTGGGCAGCCAAAATCTAGCTCGTCATCAACCAGAAACTCGAGACTGTCGCACCAACATTTTGAACTATGACAATAGCACTGTAGGTTTGCAGAGTATGGAACTAGTAGACAAGACAGCGTCACAGGAAACGGGAGAAATCAATGTAACAGCGCCACAGGAAAGGAAGTGACAAACAAAAAAGCGGAAGAAGCAGATGGGAAAGCCTCTCTGGAAACGGAAGTAGCAGGCGCACCAGCGTCTCGTCAAGCGGAAGAAACAGACGAAGCAGCAACAGCCGCACCGGAAACAGAAAACTCAAGTCGCAGTGCATGCCGGGAAGTCACCGAAGACTTCGACGGCGTGATGATCTGCACGGGGCACCATACCGTGCCTTACGTGCCCGAGTTTCCAGGTCAGGCTGACTTCAAGGGGCAGATCTTTCATTCGCAGGAGTACAAACGGCCGGAGGCTTTCCGAGGACGGAGTGTTCTTGTGGTTGGTGAGTGCCGTGTCACATACCTCGGCTAGACTCAAGGCAGTTAGTTGTCTGTCCTTTGCTGTGTGTTTAGTGTTAATGTACACCACCAACCTATGAATCTGAATAATTCATCCTCTGCTCCATTATTAGTTCAGATATTGTTCCTAATCTCTCTCTGTCTGTCTGTCTGTCTGTCTGTCTCTGTCTGTGTGTGTGCGCCCGCGCGCGCGTGCGCGTTATGTGTGTATATATACGTGCTCGCGCGTTCGTACGTGTGTGTGTATGTGCGTGTGAAATTGTGTGTGTGTGTGTGTGTGTGTGTGTGTATATACGCGTTTACGTATCTGTACCTCTATGTACAGAGAGAAACCCAGGGAGATACAGCCTTGACATGTCTACTATTTGGTACATTACTACATATTGATCTAACTAGTAGCATAAGTTGCAAAAGGAAACATTCAAAGCATTTACGACAGTGTTTTGATAGCCCTAACGGCAACGATGACCTCGAAAACAGAGCGTACTTTAATGAACTCTAACCTGATGGGTGGTTTTTTTTGAAATTTTTTTTCGAACCAAAAGCAAAAATAGCCCTTTGTCGGTCATTTAATTTCACCCTCCTTTCTTTTTCCCGTTAAGGTCGCTCAGTGGCATTTCCGACATTACTTTCACGTGTGTTCGAATAACGCGTCGACTTCCGTGAAAAGGTCTGAACTGAAAAAACGTGAATCTTTGCAGAAAAATATTTCCCTGACACAATCCGACAAGCAAATTGTGTCACAAAGCATAACTTTGGTTCAAAAATCTTCCTAGTATCAGGTTACATAACTGCGGCGGGAGCAGCGTATCGCCGTCGGCTGTGTCTTTTTTTGTCTGATTGTTTGTATGTGTTTTTCTCTATTTGAATTGGCGTGTCTCTTTGTATGTGCTGACTTCGATTTTTTTTTTTTTTTTTTTTTTTCATTTCTCGGGGGTTGTTGGCAAAGAGGGTCCCACCGTCGGATATTACTTCGGTCGGCTGCAAAAGCTGAAGTCATGAGTTCCAATAACTTATGGAATCAGATCTTTACTTGGGGGGGGGTGGGGGTGGGGGTGGGGGGGGGGGGGGGGCTCTGTCTAACCAGTAGGAAGTAGTACCTGATTCAGTCCAGGAAAGGTTAATGCGGCGGAAGGAGAAGGAGAAGGAGAAGTCTGTGCTCCTCTTACCACAATGCCGTAAATCACGGTAAAACTCCACCAGTTTACTCCCGTAGAGTACGAGAGTTTAACCTTACTAAGTCAATATCTATAAAGGCGTCCTGTTCTCTCTGTCTGTCTGTCTGTCTGTCTGTCTCTGTCTCTGTCTGTCTCTCTCTCTATCTCTGTCTCTCTGTCTCTCTGTCTGTCTGTCTGTCTGTCTCTCTCTCTCTCTCTCTCTCTCTCTCTCTCTCTGTCTCTGTTCATTTCATGTTCTTACTTCAAAACAAGGGTCACAATGATTCGTTTTTTTTGTTTATTTTTTTTTAATGTTGTAGTATGTTTTTGATTTATCCTTAAAAAAAGAAATTGTGTTTGTAAGTTGCCTGATTCCCTGATTTTCCGGACAGGTATTGGCAATTCTGCTGTCGACATCGCATCCGACCTGGCCAAGACAGCTCGACAGGTACGGAAAAATGGCACACAAGTTACACAACGCCATCTACCTGTACTTCCTCTTTCCTTGCTATCTGTTTGCCATCAAAGCCTTGAAAACTCCTTTCGTTTCATGGGCAATAATAGTACCTGTACATCAAGAGTCTAAAAGTCTCCTGAATTTTCAGCACTCGCAGATTTTTTTCAGACATGAAGAAATGTACGTCTTTTTTTTACTTTTCCGTCGTCAAAGATGATGATGAATGTTGTTGGTTAGTATTTTGAGGTCCGGGGGGTAGAGTTAGAAGATAGCGTGCTCATTTGCGGAGATGATAAACATAAGTTCAAACCACTCGTACAGGAGTCGGATTTTTTTTTTTTTTCGGCTTAAGATTCTTTCCGCCCACCACGCACTAAATGGATACATGATTCAGCTCAGGGTAAGAAATGGCGGCAGAAGGAGAGGGGCTCCGTCTACCATAATGCCATACTTAAGAAACGGCAAGTCTAATATTCACCGCCCCAACGGCCATGAGATAATCGCACATTAACCTTAAACCTAGGTACGAACGTGACGAAGAGTGAATCGACCCTATGCACAAAAGAATACAAAAGAATCTGAAAAAGGAATGCTGCATAGCCCGGGAGGAGGCTGGATATACCAGCCTTTCTTCTTCTCCCCCCCCCCCCCCCCCTTCCCTCGCCTATCCTCTTCGCCCCCTCCCCCTTCCACACCTCTGCCTCCTTCGCCTTCAACCCCTTCTTCTTCCCATGCCACGTCTTTTTCAACTCCAGGGAGAAAGTAGTCTTCCAAAATGTTTCTTATAGATTAATAAGTGAACCGTTCATGTGTGTTGTATTTGGCGCTGTTCAGATCAAAAGGGTTATGAATGCGCGCCAGTCTCGAATCAATGTTAAGGTGTGTTCGAAAGCTTACTGTTAAGGTGTGTTCGAAGGCTTCTCGAATCACTGTTAAGGCGTGTTCGAAGGCTTCTCGAATGTGTTGTTTGAAGGCTTTCAATGTTAAGGTGTGTTCGAAGGCTTCTCGAATGTGAGTTTGAAGGCTTCTCGCATGGGAGTTTGAAGGCTTCTCGAATGTGTGTTCGAAGGCTGAGCTATATCTGGCCCACAGTGGTTCAATTTTTTTCAAGACAGAGTACTATGGTCCCTATTTGTTGATAGTTGAGAGCTTAATAATTATTTACATTCTAATGTCCCTCTTCTTCATCCCTACTACTCCTCCCCCTCCAACATTTCCTGGTAGTTGTCTTATCATATTTTTGCCATGTCATTATCGTGAAAAATGGTGGAATGGTTGGCCTGTACTTGTTTTTCCTCCATGATCAAACTTGTTTAAAGCATTTCAGCAAGCTGTATTAGGGCCACACACCACAACGAAAAACATGTACTTTGACGTCTTCACGAAAATCGACTGTATAAAGTTGCCGGTGTTCTTTTTTTTTCATGTCAAAGATTATTTCCGTTTTTGCTGCTTGTTAAGTTTCGCACCCTCCTTAATAATAACAGGCTTTTTGACGGATTTTCGTTTGTTGCCTTTGTACTGTCACCAAAGGTATCGAAGAATCGGCTTACCTCATTTCGTTTGTTGAAGTGAAAGCCCTACTTAAGCTGTGACAGAACGATCAGGGTTTCAGGACAAGAAAAACGCCCCAGGCCTGGAACATTGGTTATGTGAGCAGTGTGAGCTGCTGTGTAACTGGAGGAAAGAAGGGAGATAATGATGAGAAGGGAAGAGGGGGGGGGGGGGGGGGGGGGGGGGGGGGGGGGGGGGGGGGGGCGGGGGATCTGGAGCGGTAGATTAGTTTTAGTGCCTCGAGCGTGTGGTAATCGTATTCTTTTTTCTACGGCAGTGTCAGGAACCTGAACTGCGGAGTACAAGGCACGTGTGAATGGCTTTCAATGGCCAGTCCGTCTGTAAAGCAAACAAACAAACCAGTCTGAAGACACTGCACTAAGGTTCCGATGTTGACACGCAGTTTGAATGAAGATAACGAAGCTGGATAAGAGGGGAGGAAAGGGGAGGGGTGGGGTGGGTGGTGGGGGTGGGGGGCGGAATGAGAGGCAAAGAAGTAATGCCACTAATATGAACAAGAGGCGAGACAAAAAAAAAAAGAGTCCCTTCTCACCTCTGACACTATTCATCCCCACCACTCCACACACACACACACACACACACACGTGCGCGCACACAAACACACACACACACACACACACACACACACACACACACACACGCACACACACACACACACACACACACACACACACACACACACACACACACACACACACACACACACTCACACACACACACTACACCACACACAGCACACACAGGTGCGCGCGCGTGCACACTCTCACATGTAACATGCACATGTGCGCACCTACATATAGACACAATCACTTTCTCACACATGCACATATACACATGTACACGCACGTGCCGCGCGCGCGCACGCACACGCACGCACACACACACACACACACACACACACACACACACACACACACCGGTACACCAACACACAACACCAAGCACACACACACACACACACACACACACACACACACACACACACACACACTATTGAGACCCTTTCCTTCTTTCGCCCTCTCCTCCTTTCATCCCTTTTTGTTACTGTAAACCCTGTCTCGGTGATGAAGAAACTGTTTGCCTACACTTGTTCCTTCCTGATATCTATAATGTTCATTCACTGTCGGCACGTTTTGACCTCCCTCACATTCTGTCTGGTTCCAAACGCATAAGCTCTAGACATCCTCTCATACTGACTGCGCCTCTCACACGTGTTTCATACTTGTACAGCTTTATTCTTACAATGTTTGTTATTTCACTCTTCTGCCCTTTGCTGTCTGCTGTTAAAGGCCGTTGGGTTTATTTTTCCCCTTGGTGATAAGAATACCACATAATTGTGGGCGGTATATCTTTAGTTTTTTTTTGTACTCACAGTTCTTATAGAACAGGGTGTTTGTCTGTCCATCCGTCCGTGGTCAAAATGTGTTCCATTCGCTCCAGACAAAACTACTGGGCCGATCTTTCTGAAAATTTGTAGGTATGTTCATTAAGGGTCATGAATGATGCCCAATGTTCTATTTTACCAGAATAGTCGTTACTAATGGCTATAACGGCCCAAAACAGTTTTTCCTCTTTATAGAATAATTCATGCGTATTTAAGATAAACTGGGAGTACGTTTACACGCTTTGCATCTTGTCTTCTTCTTCGCTCACTCAGACAGGAACCCCGGAGGCACTGAGGAAGGCAGTTGTATGGCAGAGGCCCTCCAATGATCCATAAAACTTTTCACCTCATCGGTGTGTTGGCAGGCCAGGTCTCTGCTCTTAGCTTTTGATGTGAGGGACAGTCCTGCAGGAAGTGTTCCACTGTCATTGGGGCTGTACCGCGTGGATAACTTGAAAGACTTGCCAATGTGGAATGTTGTGAATATGATTGTGATGTCTCAGTTTCTTGTTACACCTTTCTTTGATGCAGAGGTGGCCTGACACAATCAGCCAAGTTTCACAGAACAGTCCCTACCCATGGACGAAAATCGACACTGGATAGGCAATGCGAGTGGTTTTGTTTTCAAGACGGATTTCTATGGCCCCTATATGCTGTTAGCTGAGAGCTTGATATTGACATCTTCATCCCTATTCCTCTTCCCTCCCACTATTTCCTTTTAGTTGTCTTGAAATATTTTTTTTGCCATGTCAATGCCTTAAAAATGGTGTTTTCCGGTACTTATTGTCTTTACTCATTCACAATATTTCAACAAGACTGAAATAAGCAGGGCGCCTACCACAACGAAAAACATGTACTTTGACTTCTTTACGAAAATATTCCATATAAAATTCCCGATGTTCTGTTTGTCATGTTGAAGACGATTTCCATTTTTACTGCCGGTTGAGTTTCACTCTCTCCTCAACAGCTTTTTCCGCGGGTTTTCCTTTGTTTTCCCCGTACTATCCCCAAAGGTTTCGAAGAATTGGCTTACCTCATTTCATTGTTGAAGTGAAGGCCTACTTAAAGCTGTAATACCCTCTCCCTTCACCCCAGTTCACACCTCCCCCCCCCCCTCCTCCCATTTCCCCCCCTTGCCTTACTCTTTTTACTCTACGTTCACATGTTTCCACTGTGTGCGTTGCCAGTGGTGTTCACAGTAGACTGTTTATGTTGCCTTGTGTAAGATTTTGTTTATTCCCTTTTATATGCATTTACGTTGATTTGTTTTCACTTTTTGCCTCAGGGTTGGAAAGAAAAGCATGCATACTTGCTTATCTCATTACCCATGTAAAATAGAATTTCATTTCGTTTCGTTTCGGTTCGATTCATTTCGATTCGTTTCGTTGCGTTTCCTTATATCAACGAACGGGTTTTGACACAAAAGTGACCAAGCCCTCTAGGCTTGGAACTTCGCTTATGCAACACGCGGAGCTGAGCTGTTGTGTGGCTGTCACTGGAGGGAAGAAGGGGGCATAGGGGCTGGGGTAGGGGTGGGTGGGGTAGGGGAAAGAGATGGAGTGATAGACCGGGTTTTTAGTGCCTCGATCGTGTGTTAATTGCATCTCTCTCTCTCTCTCTCTCTTTTTTTTTTTAATAGCACTGTGTAGGAAACAGGAGCTGCGGGCGCACTGAGCTCGGATGAATGAGGTTCAGTGGCCGGGGCTTCAGTGAAACAAGCAAATGAACAAGGCGGTTTGTGGGGGGAGACATTGCGCTAAGGTTTCAATGCCGACACGTGCTTTATGTGATGTGGCCGATATGGTGGATGACCGGCACAGGCCAATGAGGATGACGAAGTGGGGGAAAGAGGGGATAGGAGGGGGAGGGGGAGGGGAGGGGGGGATTGAATGCAAGGCAAAGACGCAATGCCGCTCATAGGCTCAAAAGGTGAGACAGACAAAAAGCCGGTCCAGTCTCACCTTTCAGCCTACTCCACACCCCTACATCTCCCACTCCACACGCGCGCGCGCGCGCGCGCACACACGCACACACACACACACACACACACACACACACACACACACACACACACACACACACACACACGCACACACATGCCCACGCGCTTACACACGCACACACACGCACGCACGCACGCACACACGCACGCACGAACACACACACACACATGCGCGCGCGCTTACACACACACACACACACACACGCACGCACACACGAACGCACGAACACACACACACACACACACACACACACACACACACACACATTCATATAATTATGTGCTCGCCACTTTCGCATTCACTGCCACGCCACATTGAAAACAGCAAGCAAATTGGAACGCTTCACACTGATGACAAAACTGTTTTACACACACACACACACACACACACACACACACACACACACACACACACACACACATGTGCGCGCGCGTGAGCGCATTCACATTCATATACACATACATTCACACACACATTCACACACACCACACACACACACACACACACACACACACACACACACACACACACACACACACACACACACCCCCCCCCCTCCACACACACACACACACACACACACACACACACACCACACACACACACACACACAACACACACACACAGACAACCCCCCCCCCCCCGCCCCACCCCCCCCCCCCCCCACACACACACACACACACACACACACACACACACATACACGCACACGTGAACCGGAAAAGGCGGCCATCATCCTGTCTCTGTGTGTGTGGCCAGGTGTACCTGAGCACGCGGCGCGGGGCGTGGGTGGTGCCCCGGTCCCTGCTGTGGGGCGTGCCGGCGGACATGCTGGGCAACAGCCGCCTGATGACCACCCTGCCCACCTCCCTGCTGCAGTGGCTGGTGGAGCGTCAGGTGCAGCTCCGAATGGACCACCTCAAGCTGGGCCTCAAGCCCCGACACCGGTACGTCCCTGCTCTACCTCTGTAGGCGTGACGAGGTGGGGATTGGTAGAAGAAGAAGAAGGGGTCGGAGGTGGGGGTAGGAGGGGAGGGGGGGGGGTAGGTGTGTGTGTGTGTGTGTGTGGGGGGGGGGGGGGGGGGGGGGGCAGACAGATTGTCGCGCTCTGTTCCTGCTATATTCATCACGTACTCCTCCACTCTGAAACCCCTGAGGACACCCGAAGCCAAATTTAAAAAGCGTTTGGTGAACGTTCCTTTTAGTAGTTTTGCTGCTCGAAGTGTTTGAGAATTCACTGCCTCCTCCCTCCACACCTGGGTAATAAGCACAGTTAAAATTTGTATTTCTCTCTTTTCAGCCAAGCATTTGACACAATGCTTCTCCCCACAAACAGTGAGTACACGAATGATTTGTTGAGTAAGACAGCTTCTTACAGGTGAATGGAGGAAGGTCTGAATGGTGTATGAAAGCGCACTGAGTAGTTTTTCTTTCGAATCGTTCTAAACAGATATGAGTGTCACCCTTATCAACTATCATTATTATTATTATCATCATCATCATTATTATTATCATTATCATCGTCATCATCATTATTGTTATCATTATCATCATCATTATCTCATCATCATTATTGTTATCATAATCATTATTACCGTTAATATCATCATCATCATTATTATTACAATTATTGTTATCGTTACTGTACTCATAATCATCATCATCGTCATCATTTTTGCTATTATCAGTTCAGGATGAACCCAGGCCTAGTCTTACGATAAATCTGTCCTTGTAATGCGCGCATCATTTCCGTACGTATTATTCATGTTGACAAATCAGCCAAAACAAAAAACAAAAATATCACTGTAAGATGTGGTGAGGAGTGGGGAGGAGGGAGAGAGGCTGGAAAGATGGAGGAAGTAAGGGGTGGCACTGGGGTGGTGGTGGTGGGGGTGGTGATGGTGGTGGTCCTGATGTTCAGCTACCCCATTTCCCTGTCTCACTGGTGGGTGGAGTGCCATGTCCACCCCATGATGGCCCACGATAGGCCTGGGTTCAAATCCCGGCACCGGTACGTCCGGCGTGGAGAGCTGGAGGGAGAGGTGAGGGGCGTGGGAGGGAGGGGGGGGGTGTAGGAGGGACGTGGTAGGAATGATGAAAGGGGAAGGGGAGGGGCGCTTGGTCCAGCTTCGGGATGGAACGCCACAGACTGGGACTCGG
>JADBJO010003647.1:143179-158179 GCA_016801955.1 Conus betulinus | reverse complement strand
ACAGTACAGTACACACTACACTACACCAGAGTATGCATTGTACTACACTACAGTACACCACTGTGTACTTAATACAATGCATTACTCTCTCTCTCTCTCTCTCTCTCTCTCTCTGGTGCACACACCTCAATTCAGGTCGGTGTGGACCCGCTACGCCCACAGGCCCCCTACCACCCGGGATCCGAACAGCTTGGCCACGAGGCACCCCCCTGATGCCCTACCCACCAGTCCGCCAGACAACATCCAGCACGAACACTACTCCGCGGAAGACGAGTCCGCCTCTCACAACGATAATGACGACCACAACGTCACAAACACAGCCGGCAACGCCAGCGCTGCTGACGTCACCGGAAGTAAAATCCGAGACAGGCAGTCGTCACAGAACAAGACGTCAGCCTATCCCGAGGCTTCCGGTTCCGGATTCCGGTTTCCGGTGGCGATTGAGAAGACAGAAGAGGATGTGGGTGTGGGTGTGGGTATGGCGAGGAGTGGGTGTTGTTTGTCTGTACCTATTGGTTGTGGCCCCTGGGTGTGGTGTGGTTGAAGAATCGATTCTAGGGGAACAGAGGGAGGCATCGAAATGCAACGGATGATTCTGGGAGGAGGACATTGCTGAGTGCATGGGTCTGACCGTGTGTCTGCAAATCTATCTGTCTATTAATCGACGTCCATTATTTATTGCATATGTATATGAGGTCCTATGCATGCTCTCTCTCTCTCTCTCTCTCTCTCTCTCTCTCTCTCTCTCTCTCTCTCTCTCTCTCTCTCTCTCTCTGTGTCCTTGTGTGTGTGTGTGTGTGTGTGTGTGTGTGTGTGTGTGTGTGTGTGTGTGTGTGTGTACATAAGCAAACATATGTCTTACTTCTATCTACCTGTCCATCTATCCGTCTTTCTGTCTGTCTATCAGTCTGTGCATGTATCCATCCATCTATCTATCTATATGGGAAAAAAATAGAACAGATCCGGACCCTGGAGACTTTTAATAATAGAAAAAAAAAAAAAAAAAGAAATGGAGCAAGCGTCCACAAAAAATCTGACCTGGTATAGAGATTTTCTCTCTGATCTGAAATGTGTGTGTGTGTGTGTGTGTGTGTGTGTGTGTGTGTGTGTGTGTGTGTGTGTGTGTGTGTGTGTGTGTGTGTGTGTAGAGCTACGGGCTTCCCTCCTCTAATTTTTCTTCTACCTTTTCCTTTTCTATCCTCTCCTTCCCCTCCTCTCTTTTCCCGTTTTTTTTTTTCTCCCTTTTAATGTCGGTAGAGCTTCGATACTCATAGCTTTCCGTATTCTCTCCCCCCCCCCCCCTCTCTCTCTCTCTCTCTCCTCTCTCTCTCTCTCTCTCTCTGTCTGTCTGTGTGTGTGTGTGTGTGTGTGTGTGTGTGTGTGTACTCAAAAGAGAAAATCGTTCGTGCAAAGCTTTTCATCTGCCTGCATTTTTTGTACTACGTATGGATTATTTCCGTGCATGATTTCAATTTTGGGGCGAGTGTTTGCAGGCCTTTGCTTGTGCTTGTTTGCTTGTGGTTTCAGTGTGTGTTACGTTCTATCGGCGACTCTCTCATCATTCATTCGTTTCTCCGATGTTCTCTTCCAATGGAATATGAAGGCTGGTTATGGACGTGGTTAGTTGTTTCACTTTTGTATCTAGCAACTTCGATATTTATTCAGATTTTGTTGGTTCTTTTGATGAATCTTTCCATTTCATTTCTCTTCTTCGTACTTGGAAATTATTAAAAAAAAAAAGACTTCTCGCATCATTTTGTCCTTTTTTTTTTTTCTCTGGATGAGAACTTGAGGGAATGAGATAAAGACGAGAGTGTGATATTTGTTCAGATTTTCTTGGCTCTTTCCCCTCAGTGTCCTTCAGTATCTTTTTTTTTTTTAACACACTTTCTTGTGTTTATAGCAGTAAAACTTCGGCACTTTGGCACCTTGCAGTATATTTTTTTTTTTTTTACTTAGGATCTATGGCATAAATGAAATAACACGATAGTTTGCTATTTACTTCGATTTTCTAAGTTCAGATTTTCACCTTGTCAGCAAGGCAAAAATAAAACGGAAAGAAGGAAAAAAAACAGTTCCGTTCGGGTTTAGTGTGGAGTATATAAAACGCAGGTTGGTTTTGTTATACGGAGAGAGAGAGAGAGAGAGAGAGAGAGAGAGAGAGAGAGGGGTGGGTGGGCACACATCAATATATTGTCTTTCAGCTCAGACGCGGGACTCTGTCAGTTTCGCTGTATATTGAGAGGCCAGAATAAAACGTCACGTTGGCAGAATTTTAAGTAGATTGTTCAACAACAAGGAATACCTCACATCAGCAGTAGCCATTCACAGAAAAAAAAAGGGTGAAGTACTAAAACCCAGTTAGGTAGCCAAAACGAAAATAAAAAAAAAAAAAAAGGTACATCACCCCCGCCATAGTCCCAGTCATGTCACGCACTGAAGTTGACGCCCCCTCCCCCCCTCCCCCCCCCCCAGCCCTCCCGTCTTTCGCTGTACGCCAGCTTATATCATTATCTGAATTTTTTTTTTTTTTTAGATTTCTCTCTGTCTCTGTCTCTCTCTCTCTCTCTCTCTCCTCTCTCTCTCTCTCTCTGTGTGTGTGTGTGTGTGGTGTGTGTGTGTGGTGTGTGTGTTTGCCATTTCCGTCCTGGACGCTATGACGCTAATCAAACTAAAAAACAAAAAAAAAAAGGGGGGGGGGGGGGGGGGGGGGGGGGGGGGGGGGAGGGAAGCTTGTGGGTCGGACAACATTTGAGCTGGTTTGCTCAAATCAGCTGACAACACAGCTGTGAACTTTTTAACGAAAGCTTTTTTGGGAAAAAACAAAACAAAAACAGTGTGTAAGGAGCGATGGACTAAGACAATCATCGTTCCTATATTTAAGAAAGGGGATAAGAGTGTCCACCCGACAGTCACATGGGGGTGTTTTTATTCACTGAGTTGACCGGGTAAATATCATAGTCTATGCTGAACAAGAGACTAAGTGGATTAAACAAACAAACAAAAAAAAAAACAACAACAACAACAACAACAACAAAAAAACCCGACAACTGACAAGAGTCACAAGATGGTGGTGGATCCTGCCTCGCACATTCACGAATTTTCTCGTCCAGCCACTTTCAGACATGCGGTACAAAAAAAAAAAAAAAAAAAAAAAAAAAAAAAAAAAAAAAAAGAAGTTCCGTATCAAAGACAAGTACCCAGGGCAGCAAAAACAAAAAAAAAAAAACAAAAAACAAAAAGTAAAACAAAAAACAAAAAGTAATGCTGGTGGCGAAAGCACACACACACACACACACACACACAAAAAAAACAAAACGGCAGCAGCGATAGTACCCCATGGTGAAAAGTCTAAGCAGCGGAAGTCCCAGTCCGCCATTTCCATGTCATGAGAAGCTGTCAGACTCTGTCAGAGTCTGCTATCCGATCTGAAAATGAATCTGGACCAGCCCGAGGTCATCAGCATGACCCACAGACTACAGGGGGTCGACCCAACCCTGCCACACATCAGAGGGGAGGAGGAGGACAACACAACCACAGGTTCAGCAAGGTAGGAGGAGCAAGGACAGAAGAGGAGAGAGGGCATAGGGTGAAGGGGGTTTGAAGGAAGGAGTGGGGGTGTGGGGATGGAAAGAGGGTTGTGGCAGGGTGGAAGGAGGGGGGGGGGGGTGAGGGGAAGGGGGGGGGGGGGGAGGGGGGTAGGGTGGAGGGGGTGTGGTTTTGGGAGGAAAAGAAGGCACATCCACAAAGCGAACGAAATATGGAGTCGGTTACAGTACTGAATGTGAAGATGTGAGGTGGGGGGGGGGGGGGGGGGGGGGGAGGGGGAGAGAAAAGGGGGCACAGAGAGAGAGAGAGAGAGAGAGAGAGAGACAGACAGACAGACAGACAGACAGACAGAGACAGAGGCAGAGATTATGTGTGTTGAGAAAGGAAAAAGGTTAAAAAGCACTGCAGGCCGGGTGTGTATGGTGGTGTGGGGTTAAGAACGGTGGGTGAAATGGGAGGAGGGTGAGTGTGTGTGTGTGTGTGTGAATGAGTGAGATGGGATGATGGTGAACGGGGAGGAGGGGGGGACGAGGGGGGGGGATGAGTGGGAGGGGGGGGGAGGGGGCTGCAAGGTCCATAATCACGAGCAGTGAAGCTGAACAGTCCAAGGTCAATGACATGACTCGTTCATCCCAAGGTCGTCTGCGGGTTTGTGGCCAGCGTCGGGATTTGTGACCCTCCACCCCGAAACGAGCCGTTTGTCGTTTCACGGTATTTGCAGTTTATTACCCACCAAAAATAGGACGTATGGGTATCGGGTGTCGACACTGGCGATCTTGGAAGAACAGATTCTTTTTTTTTCCTTCCTTCACATGCTATCATCTCTTGATTATCATTATTTTCTTTTTCTCTTGTTTTTGTTTTTTTTTTTGGGTTTTTTTTTTTAACAAAAAATGGGGGGAAACTAGCAATATGCAAAGTAATTCTTTACGAAAGTATGAAATCTTAGGACAACATTCGTTTATGGACATAAGATTTTATACATTCTTTTATGTGATTCATGTGTCTAGAGATTGATTAAAAACTGGATGTCAATTATAAGGAAAAAGCTTATGTTAAATTTCTGATTAAGTGATTTAGTTTTTTTTCCCTGTTTTCATAAAAGTGCGTGTCAGAGGGTTAGCTTCTCGTGAAAACAAACAAACAAAAACTTATCCCACAAAGTCATATATTTGTAACATGAAACTTGAAACATGAAACTTACACTTTAGTAGATCATAAAGTCTGAAAAAAAAAGAAGAGAACATATATAGCTGTCTAGCTACTCATTTTGTAGTGGGGGGCTCATATATTTCATCCTCCTTTTTGTTGTTATTGTTGATGTGTTCTGTGTTCTGTGGTCACCCTCTGAGGGATAGTCATCTCAGGCTGCTCATTCTAACACAGCCACACACATGCTCATTCTGTGGCATTGCCAGTGTCAGTAGTTGACAGGGAGTTCTCAATATCCTCGGCCTTGTGATCCTGGGCAGGGATGGATGGACAAACACAGATTATGTGAAAATGGAAACTCACACAGATGTAGAAGGGTGTGAGGATAGGACCTTTGACAGACATACATGTGTGTGGGACTGGGAACTCAAACAGACGTGGTACAATTATCGAAATTTGAATAGACATAGTTACTACAGAAACTGGGGTCGGAACAGATATTATGAAAGCTCGAATAGACGTAGATGTTATGAGAATGGAAAGTTGGACAGACATAGATGGTATAAGAATGGAAAGATGGACAGACATAGATGGTATGAGAATGGAAAATGGACAGACATAGATGGTATGAGAATGGAAACCTGGACAGACATAGATGGTATGAGAACGGAAACTTGGACAGACATAGATGGTATGAGAATGGAAAGGTGGACAGACATAGATGGTATGAGAACGGAGACATGGACAGACATAGATGGTATGAGAATAGAAACGTGGACAGAAATAGATGATACGAGAATAGAAAGTTGGACAGACATAGATGGTATGGGAATGGAATCTTTGACAGACATAGATGTGTATGAGAACTGGAACTTGGAGAGAGAAAGATGGTATGGGTTATGGGGACTTGGACAGACACTTGTGTAAACGAATGGAAGATTAGACAGACGTAGATGATGTAATAGTCTAGCCTGGACTTACATAAGTAATGGGGGGACTGAGAACTCGGACACACACTGACGCTTTCTGAGTGAGTGCACAGACTGACACAAACATCACGAGAAAGGACATTAGGACAGACGTAGATGGTGTGTGAGAATGAGAACATCACGTACATAGAGTTTTCTTCAAGAGAATTTTTGTCAAATCACAATGAGAGAGAAAAAGGGGTTGAGTAACACGTAAAGCAGGACAGATAATCAGAATGTAATGTGGACGTTTTTTTTCGACTGGTGTCTTGGGTAGAATCAAAATAGCTATCTCTGAAGCAGAGCGCTGAGCACAGCCTCCTTTGACGAGGGGCGTTACAGCAACAAGAACGTGACAAATTCATATGGACAGCGGGCATTTGACAGGTGACGTCTGGGAGAGCAGAACTAACGAGTTTTTGAGCATGACACTGTGAATGTGGAATAGCAACGGGAAGAGAAGAAGAGGGGGGGGGGGGGGAAAGGGGGGGGGGGGAGCAATGGGAGCTCGTGGTGGCGAGGGAGCATGGTACCTGTGGGTGTAGGCTTTCATCCCGAGAGGAGGTGAGAGGGGGGAAGAGGAAGGAGATGGTGGCTAGTGTTCCAAGCAGCAGACCTCTTGACCGGGCAAAGGTCAGATGACCCATGGTAAAGGATGAAGATGAATGAAGTTGTTTGGCTGGGTATAGTTTTCCATATTCATCCTGCGCGCAGGGAAAAAAAAAAAAGAATCTCGTGGGGCAGGATCTGTTTTTGTCCTCTGTGTGTGTGTGTGTGTGTGTGTGTGTGTGTGTGTGTGTGTGTGAGCAGCTCTGGACTGTAAAAACACCACCACCTCACCACCCCTGCTGTCGAGATCCCCCTCTGGCCTATCTTGCCGCAAGTCACTGTGGTTTAATGGTCTCTGTGTCCACGTCGAGGTTTCCGTTTGTTCAGTTCGGAGTTGTTTCTTTCATGTGTCTGTCTGCCTGTCTGTCTGACAGCCTATCAACATGACATCACGAAAACTTTGGGTGGATTTTCCTCTAATTTAAGTGGGTTGGGGGGGGGGGGGGGGGGGGGGGGGGGGGGGGGGGGAGGTCCAGCTTGCCACTTCAGACTATTGTTAAGGCTTCGGATCCGTAGAAGGGACGAACGGGTGAAGGAAGAAGCGGAAGGGATGGGGAGCAGAGGAGAATGTGTGTACGTGCGCGCGCGCGCGCGCGTGCGCGTGCGCGTGTGTGTGTGTGTGTGTGTGTTGTGTGTGTGTGTGTGTGTGTGTGTGTGTGTGTGTGTGGTGTGTGTGTGTGTGTGTGTGTGTGTGTGCATGTGTGTGTGTGTGTGTGTGTGTGTGCGTGCGTGTGTGTGTGTGTGTGTGTGTGTGCGTGCGTGTGTGTGTGTGTGTGTGTGTGTGTGTGTGTGTGTGTGTGCGTTTGCGTATGTATGTATGCGTGTGTGTGTGTGTGTGTGTGTGTGTGTGTGTGTGTGTGCGTGCGTGCGTGCGTGCGTGCGTGTGTGTGTGTGTGTGCGTGCGTGCGTGCGTGCGTGTGTGTGTGTGTGTGTGTGTGTGTCTGAGACTTTTATCATAAATTTGCATACCCTTAACTGATGAAAAATTCCCTTCTTTCTCTAAAAAAAAAAAAGTTTTGACTCAGCCTTCTTCTTGTGTTGTCGCTTTGAATTGTCACTGCTAGCGTCCATTTTTTTTTTTTTACCGCTTTTGTCGCCCATTTTGAGTGTCTTTGTCTCTACCCTTTTATGACTCTTTTCCTTTCTCGTCTTGTGATACATTCACTACATGATGGTTTTTCTTTTTCTTTTTTTTCTTTTTTTTTTTTTGTTGTTGTCCTGTGGGAAGCGAGACTGCACACCGTGTTCAACAAGCCCCAGCTACTCCTTCCGCAGGATTTCCTTTACGACCATTTTTATTATGAGGAAGACTTCGTAAATATGGCGGATTACTACTTTACGAAGTCCCTTGTTTTTAGTCTCTCTGTTTTGTATGTATTTGCATCTTCCGACTAGGAAATAGGAACGCGCGTCAGCTTATGTGATCCAGACTCATTTGTTTTCTACGGTCCTTCTCACTCGGTCCCTGTGGGTGCTCGTTTTGATTTCCATGATCTACCCTGTGGGTTCTTTACTGCTGGCTCCGCCTACCTATCATCCACTCTCAAAAGCTCGCTCCTCAAGTTGTTGGGAAAAAAAAAAAAAAATCGATTGACGAATTTGCCAGATTCTTGTTAGTAAAGTTTCCGAGGACAGACCTTCGGAAACTGGAAATATTGAGAAGGAGAAGGAAGATTTTAGGAGTCTCTTGTTTATATCTCTCTTCAATGTGCGTCGACTGACACACACACACACACACACACACACACACACACACACACACACACACACACACACACAGATATCACCGAGTGACGGTAAAGGTACTAGGAATTTCACACACAAGTCAAAAGTTTTTTGTTTTTTTTTTTTTCTCCACTATAGGCAAGATGGCATTATTAACAGAGAGCCACTACAAAGTGTGACAGGAACAATGCCAGAGCAGTGGAAAACATCCAGAGGTTAGGTAGTATTACAAAGAGTAGCAACAAGGGTCACAGTAACAATCACATGCACACAGCAATGGAAAAAAATCATCTTATCCCAGATAAGATGTCACTATTTTATAGATTAACGGGAAGGGTAACAGCTACTACACAACACAGTCACACAGCAGTGAAAAAATTAATTCTAAATACAGGCAACATAATGTTTATAGAGTTACATCAAATAGTGACAAGATGTCACTCTTTATAGATTAACAGGAAGGGTAACAGGAAACACACAAAGACACACAGCAGTGAAAAATCATTCATTCAAATGTTTATAGTTACAGCAAATGTTTACACAAAAGTTACAGCAAAGCTAACAGGAACACAAAAAAGACACACAGCATATACTGTGCACAAAAAGAAACGCATATTGTTTTAAAAAAAAAAAAAAAAAAAAAAAAAGGAAAAATTAAATATAGGGGTTGTAATATTTATACTGTGCACAAAAAAGAAACGCATATATTTTTTTTTCGCTGAAAATATTAAGGAAAATTTTGACAGAAACATGCCCCGTATAGCAGGGAACTCTGTTCCAGTGTGAATAGTCAGACATAATGAATAGACCATAACAGTAGACTGATGTCTTATTTCTTCTGTGGTTGTAATATTTTGAATGCTAAATGACGCATGAAATGACTGAAATAAAATATGCGTTTCTTTTAGTGAAAAGTATATCTATAGAGTTACAGCAAAGCACATCATGCAGAGGAAAACAAACGGGAGCTGCAGAGCACGAGGCAGAGCAAGGGGAAATAATTCATCGTAGGCAAGATCACACTGTTGGATTGCGTCGTGAGTGTGAGCAAAAGGGAGATGACTGCAGGCGGAAAACCAAACAATCTTTACTACGAGAATTATCAGTAAGTCCGCCAGGACAACAAAGACAAACCAAACAAAGACAAACCACGAGACACGTTTCGACTCTCTTAGGTCTTCTTCAAAAGACTAAAAAAAAAAAAAGAAGAAAAAAAAAAAAAAAAAACACTCAGGACAATGAAAAACGAAGAAGAACGAACGAGCACTTTATCTACTCAAACTTCAGCGGAAGATGGGCACTTGTCTTGTGATTTGCTTGCCCTGTTGTTTGGCGAACTTACCAATAATTCCTTTTTTTAAAACTTTTGATACAGTGACAGCAAAGGATGACGGGAATAAAACAGACGACAGCGAGCGTAACAGGAAACTTGTTCTTCTGCGTACGCAGGTTAATACTCCTGCGGGACACTCCCTGTATAGACTAGGCAGGGATTAATCCTATCTGCCCAAACAAAGGGAGTGGAGTTTTGTGTGTATGACCGTTTTTTTTTTTTTTCTTATCCCGCCATTTAAGGCAGCCATACTCCACCTTCCAGGAAGGTGCCTGCTATGTGTAACGTGTCATCCATACCAAACGGCCGAACTGGCCTCTCTTCCGAAAGTTGGTGATGGGATCTGACGTGTGTGCAAGATGTTATGCGTGCGTTCACACACGGAACCTCGGTTTAGAGTCTCATTCGAAGGACTGTATGGGAAATGGAGTCAGAACCAATGTTAAACTCCGAGGAAAAAAAAAAAAAAAAAAAAAAAAAACCCTGTACCGAAACGTCCCGGCGGAGATTCGAACCCACAAACCCAGGATTACGAGTCCGGCGCTCTACCACTGAGCTATTTTGGCCCCCTGTAACAGAAAACAACTGCCGTAGCAGTGCAAAAAAAAAAAAAAAAAAAAAAAAAAAATCATTGGGGGCAAAGTCACATCATGAATGGAGTGACGGCAAGGATGACGGGAATATGCATATAACTGTGGAAACATAATTTTCATTACAGAAAAAAAAAATATCGTCAACAGAGTAACAGCAAGGTAATGGGAAGAACCATATAGCAGTGGAAAAAAAAAATTCATAATAATAAGATAACACACAGTGACGGAGAGGATAACAGGAACTAGCACATAGCAGTGAAAAAGTCATTTCGTTATAGGTGGCATAATGCAAGTGACAGACAGAGTAACAGGAACAGGAACACATAGCTGTAACAAATAATTTCATTTTAGACAAAAATAACACTATAAATAGAATGACAACAAGGGTGCCAGAAACAGAAGTGAAAAAAAAAAATCATCAGTGAAGATAAATTTATTAACAGATAACAGGGTCAAACAGCCGTGGAACATAATTTTATCATAGGCAGGACAATATTATTCATCGAGTGAGATGAATAATATGAAGAGTTGCCCAACAGGGAAAATAGTGTCATTAGAGACAGCATTGTGACAGACGGACAGCAAGAGTAACAGGAAATATTACACAACAGTGAATGAAAAAAAAATATTTCATTACAAACAAGATAGTAAAATCAACGCACTAACGGAAGGGTAACAGGAAAAATCACATAACTGAAAAAAAATAATTGTAAACAAGATAGTAAAATCAATGCACTAACGTAAGGGTAACAGGAAAAATCACGTAAACAGTGAAACAAAAAATCATTATAAGCAAGATAGCAAAGTTAATGCACTAACGGAAGGATTACAGGAAAAATCACATAACAGTGAAGGAAAGAACTGTTTCATTATAAGCAAGATGGTAAAATCAATGCATTGATGGAAAGGTAACAAGAACAATCAAATGGCAGTGAAAAAAAAAAGGATTTCATTACAGGTACACTTGAAACAAATATTACTGTTCCGCCGACCGAAAGAGATAAACAAATTACAAAACAAAACAAAACGCGTTTTGGCCTTTTTGGTCTTTTCAGGCTAGAAGACAATAATAATAATAATAAATAATAATATGATAATGATAACAATAATAAAACCCCACCCCCACCCCAAAAAAAAGAAAGAAAGAAAGAAACAACAGCAACAACAAAAACAAAACATTCAAGGCAATGAAAACGGAGAACGAACAATCACTTTTCTTCTAAAAACTGGGCGCAAAAATGGATAAGATTGCATTATCAATAGAATCACAGAAAGGGGTAACAAACACTGACACACCAGTAAAATAAAATCCATTATAGGCAGAATAAACGTTTTAATAGAGTGACAATAAGGGTAACAGAAAGAATCAGACAGCTGCGGAGAGGCAAAATACCATTATTAACAGGGTGACAGAAAGGGTAACAAGCAATCACATGGTAGTGGCGAAATATTTCATCTTAGGCAAGATAACAATAAATTGATTTTTGACGACAGGTCTTCTGTTTCACCAATACAAAACTATCTTTGAGGATGTCCAGAAGATTTACAATAGAAAAAAGAACAGAAATACACGTATCCGTCCGTTTTCGGATATGTTTTAATACGTCATTATCTGTACGTATTCAGTTGTCTTCGTTTTGATGTCATCAGTCCCGAAGACGGTCTATAACCAAAACGTTGACGATTTCTGTTCTGTTTTTTTCTTTTTTTTTTTTTTTTTTTTTTTATTCTATTGTAAATGTTCTGAACATTCTCGAAGACAGTTTGTATAAGATAACACTCTTAACACAGTGATAACACGGATTATGGAAACAACTACCCAGCAAAGGAAAATATTTCGTCATGGACAAGTTAGCATTAATAGTGGAGTGGCAGACAGGGTGACAAGAACAACCATACAACAATGGATGATAATTCAAATTATAAGTAAGAAGTTTATTTCTCGAGTAGCAGCAAAGTAAACGGGAATAATACCATAGTAGTGGAAAGTAATTTCAGTACATGGAAGGTAACACTGTTCGTTGTGACAGTAAGGGTAACAGAACTGTCACACAGCGGTACAAATAATGTCATCAGACACCAAGAATGACAGAACCACTCATAGCACAGAGGAAAATAATTTCATTACAGCTCGGATCTCTCTCTCTCTCTCTCTCTCTCTCTCTCTCTCTCTCTCTCTCACACACACACCACACACACACACACACACACACACAGAGGACGAAACTAGGAATTATCTAAATACTATGGTGTCTTTTGAGGTTCAAAAGGCTGTAATTAGGGTTTTCATATTTTCCTTACGAAACAGGGATACGTGAAAGTAGTAATTATGTGCTTGAAGAAAACAGCTATGATTACATGCAAACAATGGATATGCACCGTAAACACCGAACAGTTTTCATCAGAAGAGAGGAAAATCTTAATAATCAGTCTTTCGACCCCAATAAGCCATAAACACAGAAAACAAACACATTCCTACGCCCAGTTATTGTTGACCAGTCCACATGCCGAACAAAGATGGTATACACTACTGCTACTTCGTGCCGCATACTACACGGCATGAACATGAGTCATATCTGTTTTTTTTTTTTTTGTTTGTTTGTTTTTTTTCAGTCAAATTATCTATTTTCACTGGTTGTAGTTACTGTTGTGTCATGGTGATAACGTTTGATCTCAACATCAGACTGAAAAGCACATACATGCCTTACTTATAAAGCAACAACGCCAGCGATAACTGAAGTATTTCTCATGGTGAAAAACAGTAATCATCGCTCATTTTCGTGTAGAAAACCACTGATTCGGGAAGAAAAAGACAATGTTGTGGGCTTTTTGAGGCGATGAAGTTTCTATAGAAGACACGTCTGCCTTTCCAGGGTAAAAAAACCCCCCAAAAACCCTACAATTAAGCGAATCCTTTAAACATAGCTGTTCTACAGGATACCTCCCGCCCTTGCCCAGACTGAAAGCTCCCTCCCTGACCAATCAGTTTGCCAGTCTCCTCCCACGTGACAATATAGCCCCCCCCTCTCTCTCTCTCTCTCTCTCTTCCCTCCCCGTCTTAGCCTTAATCCCTTGTTTGATTGGTTAGAAAGTTTCGCCCGGATTTTTTCGTTCTTTCTTTCTTCTCTTCCTTCTTTTCGTTTTTCTTTTTTTTTTTTTTTCTCTCTCCCCTCTGTGTGTGTGTGTGTGTGTGTGTGTGTGTGTGTGTGTGTATGTGTGTGTGTGTGTGTGTGTGTGTGTGTGTGTGTGCGCACGCGCGCGTGCGTGCGTGCGTGTATGCGTGCGTGCATGCGTGTGTGTGTGTGTGTGTGTGTGTGTGTGTGTGTGTGTGTGTGTGTGTCTGTGAAGGGTACAGACGTTTTGGTGAATCCAGATGCTTCTGTTGACACACCCACTAAAAAGGAATTGAGCTTGCTGTAGTTTCGTGAGAAGACGGGGACGAAAGGATTTGAAAAGAGGGAGAGGAAGGAGAAGTGGGTTAAAAATGGGGGGTGGGTGGTGGGGGGTGGGGGGTGGGAAAGAAACGAGAGGGGATGTACGGGGTAGTTGGTGGTGGGGGGGGGGGGGGGGGATGAGGAGTGAGGGTAAGTGGAGGTGTGAGGTTCTTGAACTGCAGAAGTGAGTTGGGACGGATAAAGAACCGAGACGAAAGAGAACAACGTTTTGTTGAAACAGAACAGGAGAACGCACCAGTAAGCCGTACGCCTGGTGAAAGAGAGGATTGAGTGAGGACACGCGTTTGAGAACAGAGACAGAGAACTCAGACGAGGTATCCGTAGGAGCTGTGAGAGAGACGGAAGCAGGGTGAGGACACTAGAGAGAGAGAGAGAGAGAGAGAGCGAGAGAGAGATAGAGGAGAGAGATTGAGATGAGAGAGAGAGAGAGGAATTTGGACAGTTTTATTGACAACAGCCTCCCAATTGGCCTTCATGCCAATGGGAGCAGTTACCACTGTACCCAAAACACAACACACACATACACATAGTACAAAAGCGGAGGAGACGAGAGAGAGAGGAGAGAGAGAAGTGAGAGAGAGGTGGACGATAGAGAGTGAGAGAGAGAGAGAGAGAGACACTAGGGGGATCACTAGTCAGCGAAGGCATAATACTTTCGGTCTTTTCCTACAAACATATATTTTCTAATTACATGTGTTTTTTAGACCAGTTTGGTTAGTTTGTTGTTGTACTCGTCGATCGTCGTCGTCGTCGTTGTTGTTGTTTTTATGGTTTCTGTGTGTGTGTTTGCGTGTGTGGTGTGTGTGTGTGTGTGTGTGTGTGTGTTGTGTGTGTGTGTGTGTGGTGTTTGTGTGTGAGCGCGTGAGTGTCTGCTTTGTGGTGTGTAATGTGTGTGCGTGGTGTGTGTGTGTTTGTGTGTGTGTGGTGTGTGGTGTTGGTGTGTGTGTGTGTGTGTCTGTGTGTGAGAGAGAGAGACAAAGAGAGAGAGAGAGAGACGGTCGTGTGTGCGTGGTTGGAGGGGTGTGGGGTGTGTGCGATGCGTATTGCGGTGTGTGTGTGTGTGTGTGTGGTGTGTGTGTGTGTGTGTGTGTGTGTGCGTGCGTGCCGTGCGGCGTGCGTGCGTGCGTGCGTCCGCGTGTGTGTGTGTGTGTGCGTGCGTGTGTGTGTGAATGTGTGTGTGTGTATATGTGTGTGTGTGGTGTGTGTGTGTGTGTGTGTGTGTGTGTGTGTGTGTGTGTGTGTGTGTGTGTGCACCAAACACCAAACCAATAGAGTCCTTGATGCGTTCTTTCTTTTACTGATTTTGTTGTTGTTGTTTGTTGTTTGTTGTCAAAAACTGACAACTTGATTGGTGTTGTTTTGCTGTTGTAACACCTGTAAAAAATAAAAAAACCTATCATCATCACGCATTTTCTTCTTCTTCTCTTCTTCTTCTTCTGTCTTCTTCTTTCCTTCTCTTTCTTTCTCTTCTTCCTTCTTTTCATCCTAGCAATCATCATCTCATCATCATCATCATCATTACTGTGTTATCATTATTATCTTATCACCTTAATGTTGTTATTATCATCATTAGCAACAATTATTATAATTTGATTGCTGTGTCGTCGTCTTGCATC
>JADBJO010003647.1:117500-130000 GCA_016801955.1 Conus betulinus | reverse complement strand
TGCATATTTCCAGACCTTCCTATGTGCTTCTGAAAGAATTTTTTTAAGGTGCTATTTGTTTTTTTTTTTCAATAATGGAGGATAAAACTTGAAACTGCCCTCTCACCTATCACCTATCCTGGAGTCTTGAAGACATTTAGGGCGCCACAGAAGACTTCGCTGCCAGCTTCCTCCACTCTCCCGGTTCTCAGACGCTCTTAGGCAGTTGCTGAGTGTTAGGTGTGAGATGAAGCGGCACCGGTACTGAAACTAAGCAAAAATACAACCACAGTGACAAAACCATGAGCAATGGGGGAACACCCAAGGCCAAACACACAAGTCAGTTTTCGAAAAGCATAGATCTGTCACACCCATGACGTAAACAAGTAACAGACGTTAAAATGCTCGAACAACGCTAGTCACGCAGCATCTTATGACCGCCATAGCTGTATGCATATTGATGTCTGTTTATTAATGGCGACGTCAGATGGAGGCGAGTTTGTGGAAGGATCATTTGCCTGTGTCGTATTGTGTGTTTTGAATAAGCGTTATACTTTAAGCCATGTTTTGTGTAGTTATACTTGTATTTTGGGCTAATATTATTGTCATTATGATCATTATGACTGATGTCATTTTCATTGATGTTATTGTCAATATCATTGTTAGTCGTAGTAGCAGCAGCAGCAGCAGTAGTAGTAGTAGTAGTAGTGGTGGTGGTGGTGGTAGTAATGGTAATTGTTGTTGTCGTTGTTGTTGTAATTGTTATTGTTGTTGTGTGTTGTAGTAGAGCAGCTGCAGCAGCAGCAGCAGCAGTAGTAGTAGTCATTATAATTGTAATGGTTGTTGTTGCTGTTGTTGTGTTTTCTTTGCTATTCTTGTAGCTCCTCACGATGTTTGGTTTCAATCTTTACATTTCGATGCTCTCTCATGGTAATGATAGACCACACAACGCTACCCACACGCTTCCCAGCGCCTAGGGAGCAAACACGTCATGAGTTTCAATCCAAACAGAAACACATAATCGTGAAACAAAAAACAAACAACAAAACAAACAAACTCGTCGCTGTCTCCCTACCCAGTGCTGGGTGTGTCGTGGGATCCTTACCACACGGGAAGACAGGCACCGCACAATCGACATTCATCCACAACTGTTGTCGTCAACACGGAGCTTCATTTCATAGGCAGTGTCCTTCCTGCGCAGGCTAGATCGGACCCAGCTCTCGGCTGAACGCCACCGCAGTGACTTCGGTAGCAGCGGGGCGCGTTGCTTCTTCTCTGGCAGGCTGGGTTCCGGGCAGCTTGGTCGGTTGGTTGGTTGTTGGATTGACCTCCTAGGGACCGCTGAGCTGGGGCAGCAGCGACAGGAGAAAGCGTGTGTCCGTGGATGTGTAAGGGAGTTGCCGGATTGAAAGGCTCGGGAAGCAGCGCCAACGCCATTGAGGGAGGAACACTGAAGATTCGTCAGAACACAAAAACAACAACAGCACTGTCCAGGGCCGGATTTGTCTTATGAATGGGAGAGGTAGATGAGGGTTTGGTGGTGGTGGTGGTGGTGGTGGTGGTAGGGGGGGGGGTGTCTTCCAAAACAAGTATGCGTACAGGGGACTGACAACACCCCAACGAAAAAAAAAAAAGGCCATTTTTGTCTTTCAGGGGCATGGGGCTGCTGGGGTCCAGAATCCCCCGGATACCCCCCAGCCTTCGCCTCCTCCAACCCGGCAGTCTGTTACGCTGAATGTGGCGTTTTCCATTTTCTGTTGTTGATCGTGTGCTCTGCTGTTTAACAACGTGGTGGGAGGGGCGGTTCGGCGGCGAAGCTCCGCCTCCCCATGCCCTGTAATGTGTGATGCTGGGACTAGCCATGTGTGTGTGTGTGTGGGGGGGGGGGGGGTGTAGGGGGAGGCGGGGGCATGGCGGAAGGTAGGGTGGGGGTGGGGGGGATGGGGTCGTGGTCTGGCACTCTCCAGGATCTGGAAGACTGGGCTGAAACACGATTTCTTGGCTCCACGAAGCATCCAGAGCAGCGATCCGTCAGCTGATCTTCTTCATCGTTCTTGAATCCCCTTCTAGGCCGAAGGGAGTTATGAACCTAGGCCTGCGCAGACTTTGTCAGGGGCTCTTCTTCTGCGCCGTCCTTGAAGTGGCCTCCGGCAGGTCGGGAATGCCTCCACTTGAGCGAGGTGGCAGCTCGCTACCCATGGCCGTCGCTAGCCTCCAGCTCGATCTGGGGCTGGGCAGACGATCTTCTCGTCGTATGAATGCCGGCGGAACTGCCTCGCGGGTTGACGGCTCTTGGAGTATGGGGGCGATTCGGAGGTTGAGGGATATCCTACCCAAGTCAACAGCGGCACCACAGATCCAGCCTTGGACTTCACCTGTGAAGAAACAGGCGGACACAACTACAACTAGGAACCTACCCCAGTCTGGACATAATCCTTCCAGCGCCAGAGTCCCGCCAGCTGCAGACTTTTGTGGTAGACAACATGTCCTGAAGGACCTCAGGCAGACAGGACGTCTGTGAACCCCTTACGCTTACAGCTGACTGTGAGCTAATAACAACAACAACGCACACTCCTACTCATTCCTTCCCACAGCTAGGCGCATGGCACGTGCTGTCCATAATGCCATTTCCAGCTGGCGCGCACCTGCAGCAAAATTCCTACGCACTGGAAGATACTGTTTATTACCGGCATGCGCTGTGTGTGTGTGTGTGTGTGTGTGTGTGTGTGTGTGTGTGTGTGCCTGTCTGTCTGTCTGTCTGTCTGTCTGTCTGTCTGTCTGTCTCTCTCTCTCTCTCTCTCTCTCTCTCTCTCTCTCAGTGACCAGGGATATAGTGCGGACAGAGGCACTTTTCCGGTTCTCGCTGAACGCGCGCGTAAAGCAGAAGATACCATGCTAGGATGCACTCGTTCATCAGGTGGGGGCACGGATAGGCGTGCGTTTCTGTGTTTTCTTACCAAATTCGTATCTCCTTGCAAAACGTCCTTTCCTTGCGGTAGATTCCACAATCGGTGCAGCAATTACAATCCACGTCTTTGTGATTAATGGACGAAAGTGCCGAAAATAAACGGAAAGTATACTATTTGGCTTGCTGTAAGGATACGGTACGAGCTTTTCTGATCGGTGGATTGACTTGTCCAAAACTAAAAAGGATTATGCGGAACTTCGTGATCTGTTTTTGCGTGAGCAGATTTTAAACAGCGTTTCAAAGGACTTGGCTGTTTTTCTAAAAGAAAGGTCGGTTGCGAGCGCTGAAGAAATGTGCGAGCTTGCGGAACAGTACAGGACTGCGCATCCTGATCGGACGTTTGCCCGCAAGGGAACGGACACGGTTTTTGATGTAAATGTCGCTTCCTTCGCACATCACCAAAAACAGTGTTGGTTCAGACCGTGGATTTGGCTCTTGGCGTTCAAATCAGAACCGTAATCGTTACCGTGGAGGTCAAAATTCCCGCGGTGGTCAAAATTCTCGTAGCGGACGGGATCATGGCAGCCGATTTGAACAGTCTGCTACCGGTGGTGGTCAGCAGTCTGGTCATTTGGGTGCAAATACGGTACACCTAGAGGTGGTCAAACAGCGTCGTCTAACTCTCGGTATCCGCGTAACCGTGGCCGACAGCGCGGACAGCTTCATAATACCTCAGGTACACCCGCAGGTTGTTACAATTGTGGTTGCTGGTTTCATAAAGCTCGGGATTGTCCATCTGTAGAGCAGTCAGCAGTGAATGTCGCGGGTATGTCAGACAATGTTTCGGATCCATCTACTGTAGCCCATTCGATGGTGTCACATGTTAACACTGACGGCTTACTGGTTGAGTCAGGAACTGTCAATGGGTTTCACTGTTCTGTGTTGAGGGACACAGGTTGCACTACTGCGGGAGTGCGCCGTTCTTTTGTTTCTTCCACACCACCAGTTCACTGGTGAAGAACAACATTGTCGTTCTTTGGAGGTAAGATTGAGGTTTTCCCTCTGCTGTGGTCTCAGTTAGTACACCTTACTTTGAGGGTGAGGTGCTTGCCTGTGTTATTGAGAACCCAGTAACGGATCTCATTCTTGGTAATCTTCCAGGTGTTACTTCAGCATGTTCAGGTGCTGGTGGATCTTTGTCCCATGTAATGTGACTACTCGTTTACAGGCAGACAAGGAGAAACAGTTGCCTGTACCGTTGTCAGTGCCTGATTTGTCTGTGCTGGATGTACAACCTAAGGAATTTGCTGCTATGCAGAAGCGTGATGCCTCTTTGAGTCACTTGTTCTCTTCAGTTGTAACTGAGGTACCTTCCCCTTTGACTAAGCCTGTTTTTGTTTTTTTTAATGATGTTCTATGTCGCTTGGTCAAGGACAAAGGTGAAGTTAAGCGTCAGGTGGTAGTTCCTCAGGAGTTACGTAACGTTGTGCTTCATACTGCGCATGACAGCATTTTTTCTGGTCATTGTGGGATCAGACGTACTCTACAGCGAGTTCTTGCATCGTTCTTTTGGCCAGGAGTGTCTCAGTCAGTCAAGGAGTATTGTCGTTCATGTGATACTTGTCAGAAGACTGTGTCTCGTAACCGCGTCCCTTGTGCGCCGTTGCACAAGATGCCGTTGGTTTCAGTACCTTTTGAGAAGGTAGCGATGGATTTGGTTGGTCCTTTGGAGGTGTCTTCTTCTGGCTTTCGGTACGTTCTGACGTTGGTGGATACAGCTACTCGGTTTCCAGAGGCTGTCCCACTCAAACGTATCGATACAGTCACTGTGGCAGAGGCTTTTCTTTCTATTTTTTCAAAGGTATGGTTTGCCTTCCGAAATTCTTACTGATTGTGGTACTCAGTTTGTTTCGGACCTGATGAAGGAAGTGTACCGTCTGTTGTCTATTTCTTCTGTTACCACTACTCCATACCACCCTCAGTCTAACGGGATGGTGGAAAGGTTTAATGGCACCTTGAAGTCCATGTTGAAGAAAGGTTGTCGTGACTGTCCCAAGCAGTGGGATCGGTACATTCCGGCTGTTGTTCTGTTTGCATATCGGGAGTTGCCGAATATGACTTTAGGGTTTTCTCCTTTTGAGTTACTTTTCGGTCATTCACCCCGTGGTCCTATCGCTTTGTTAGCTGATAAGTGGACTGGCACACAGATGACTGACGATGACAAAAAACGTTTACCAATATGTACATGACTTGCACAATCGGATACTGGACAGTTGTGCTCAGGCACAACAGACCGCTGACAGTCAGACCGACAAGTATAAAAGTGTACGCAGACAGAAAGAGCTCTCCTCGTTCATTGAAAGTGGGTGATCAGGTTCTTGTTTTGCTCTCTGATGAACAGAATAAGTTGAAGGTTTCCTGGAAAGGTCCTTTTCTTGTGAAGGAAAAGTGTTCACCTGTCAACTATCGTATTGACATGCATGGAAAGTCCAAGGTTTTCCACATCAATATGTTGAAAGAGTATGTGGTTCGGACGAATGTTGCTGTCAACTTCGATGTTGCTCTTTGTGTTCCCAGGGGATTAGACTCTGCGTCTGCATTGTCTAGTGAGCTACCTGTGGATTGTGTTGTTTCCACTGGTGTTTCGGATGCAGAGTGTTCACATTCCCCTGTTTCTCCCCCGTCGGGTGTACAGGATGTACAGGATGTACATTGTTCTCTGTAGGAGTTGTACAGGATGTGAGTGACGATGACGTTTCATTACCTACCTTGTCTGTTCAAGGCGAGACATTTCGTGATGTAAAGGTTGCTCCTGAGTTGTCAGACACTCAAAAGTCTCAGTTGATGAGTGTTTTGGAGGATTTTTTTGATGTCTTGACAGATACACCAGGGAAGGCTGTACAGGTAGATCCACACTGTATTAATCTGACTACTAATGTTCCTGTTAGGGTCAAGTCTTACCCTTTGCCTTTTGCAAAGAAGGAGATCATTCAGAGAGAGGTTCAGGTTATGTTGGATCTTGGAGTGATTGAACCGTCTGTATCACCGTACAGTTCTCCAGTCGTTCTGGTGGGTAAGCCTGATGGCTCAATTCGATTCTGTATCGATTATCGGGCTCTCAATAAGGTCACTGTGTTCGACTCTGAACCGATTCCAGATGTTGAGGATATTTTTGTCGTTTGTCTGAAGGTCGGTATTTTGTCAAAGTAGACCTTGCGAAGGGATACTGGCAGATACCTATGTTGCCTCAGGATAAGGAAAAGACTGCGTTTCAAACTCCTTTTGGGTTGTTTCAGTGGACAACAATGCCTTTCGGGTTGCAGAACGCACCAGCTACGTTCGCAAGAATGATGCGGAAGCTGCAGTTGTATCAGTTTTCAGCTGTAAGTTTTTTTGATGACATTCTTCTTGCAGCTCGTCTTTGGCAGCAGTTGTTGGACTACTTACGCATGCTTTTGACCCGTCTCAGGTGTTTGGGTTGACAGCTCGTCCGTCAAAAGTGCTGGCTGGTTTTCAGGAGTTGGAGTTTTTGGGACATATGATTTCCGTTGGTCATGTTCGTCCGGAAGTCAAGAAAGTGCAAAAGATTTTGTCTGTGGGTAAAGCCAACTACGAAAAAGCAGGTTCGCTCTTTGTTGGGTCTTTTGTCCTACTATCGCAGATATGTTCCTCATTTTGCTAGTCTTACTGCACCTTTGACTGAACTGACTAAGGAGATAAGAAGCGTCAGATTGAGTGGTCTGATGAGTGTCAGAAAAGTTTGGAGAAGGTTCAAACTGTACTCAATTCATTTCCTGTGTTACTTCTTCCTAACTTGGATGAAGATTTTGTCTTACGTACAGATGCTAGCAGTAAGGGCATGGGTGCATGTTTGCTACAGGAAAAGTCAGGACTTTTTACATCCAGTGCAATACGCTAGCAAAAAGTTTTCTCTGTGGTGCAAGAGAGATACTCGACTATTGAAAGGGAGTGTCTTGCTTTGGTCTGGGGACTGGACAAGTTTGCTAGGTTTTTATCAGGGAGACCTTTTGTTTTGCAAACTGACCACAGACCGTTGACATTTTTGAAAAGCGTCAAAATCAAAAAAAAAATCGCCTGTTAAGATGGGCATTAAGCATTCAAGAGTACTGTTTCACTGTTGAGCCTATCTCTGGGACATCTAATATTTTCGCAGATTTGTTGTCCAGGGAGTAGTGCTATACCATGTGTTTTATGGTGTGCTGATGCTGTATTTTGTATTTGTGATTGATCATTGCTTATTCATTCCTGTCTTGTAAGCTACAGTTAGCTACAAGTTTGAATGAGTATGGTCTACACAAGATACAAGTCTAAGAATTGTGTATATACATTATTGCTGTATCATTTTGTGGTCAAATTGTCTGTATTTCTCTTACTTGCGTTCATGGGTGAAAATGATTTGGTGTAGTGTCATTGTAAATGACCATTTGCAGATTGGCTGCTGTGCATGTTCATGGTCATGTAGATAATTTTGAACCATGATTGGTGATTTTAACGTGTGTCTCATGCTATTGATACACGATGGATTTCTTAAGGTTGTCTTTTGAAAGATCACTGCATATTTTGATATCTTTGTGTGGGTGCTTACTGTTTCATCTATGCATATAGTGCAATTCTTAATGGTTCATCTTGCATATTCTGTTGGGTTTGACAGGAAGTGTATGGATCATGCAAGTGTTGTGCTTAAGATGTGGATTATGTGTTTTGAGAGATATTGAGGTGATCCATGGATAAAAAAAGTGTTGATTCCTTTGATGAATATACTTTGTGCATTTGATATGTATATATAGTACTTCTGGTTTTGGGTTCCTCTGTGGGGTATCCTTTTGCAAGATTTCTCCGGTGGAAAAATCTTACCCCGGGGAAGGGGGGTGTCATGTAATGCGGAGCGATATTACGTATGCTACGCGATTACATGAGACAGTACAGATTAAGAAAAAAGATTATTGATTCGTGCGTTACACTATAGGTTAGTCGTGTGATACAAGGGAGAGTACTGACTGAGCGTGGCCCAGGGGTTTGAGTGAAATTTTTAACACTGTTCACGCGATTTGAATATAAACAGGCGTTGGCCTGTATCGGTGCGCACTCTGAGAATGGAACAGACGATTTAGATGAAGAAGAGGCTGACTGTGCCCAATGATAAAGGCAGAGGCCTAACGCATACAGAAGTATGTGAATTGTAGTTGAATGACCGGTACTCAAGCCGTAAGTATCTAATTTTATATTGTGAGAATCTAGATGATTCTCCATTTTGTTTTTTTACGGTTTATTGTCGGAACCGAAACTATGTTTGAAAAATTGAAGAGTTCAAAAATGTTAAAGTGTAACATGACTGCTAACTGGCTGGCAGTGTTTTGAACTCGTGTTTATCCGGTTTGTTATAGCTGGGCCGACTCCCCGTGCGGTAGAGGAGACTGGAGACTGGAGATCGGGCACTAAGGTGGATGGCAGGGGGCTGCGCGCGTTCCCGGGCCAAGCTCCGATCCGCGGGAAGATCCAGGTTGGGCAAGAGTTGTCGCCGACCAGTAGTTGTGATGAGTATGGGATCCCCGCACAGAGGAAGCCAGTTCCGGACACCACAGAGAGTGTGTGTGGACACTTGCAGTGAGTAAACCTGCAAAATCAGTAACGTGTGCAGAAGAAGAGTGCTTGTTTGGCTGCACCAGCTGAAAGAAATAATGAAAATATATATGCTTTGATTGATGCCAGAGTAAAAAAACCCCCATGGGATTTTAAAAGATTAAGGAGGGGATGAATCAAAATTGACCTTTGTTTGCGCCTTATGTGTATGGAGTGGATGCAGTTGTGTGCGGAGCCTCCATCGCCCATCCTGCCCTTCGCTTTTTACCTGAAGTAATCATCTAAATGCTAGTCTCGTGGAGGAGACGATACGAATCCGAGGTCAGGGCCCGTGTTAAAAAGAATCCTGGTATGCACGGGACTCCAGTGAGATAGGGAACACAGACTGATTTGCTGGTGTTGTTGTTGTTGTTGTTGTTGTTTTTATTGTTGTTGTGGTTGTTTTGTTGCCTAGACTGTTTGCAGACCATCCATGTAATATTTCTTCTGTGTTTCTTCTTCTTCTTCTTCTTCTTCTTCTTCTTCTTCTTCTTCTTTCTTCTTCTTCTTCTTTCTTCTTCTTCTTCTTCTTCTTTCTTCTTCTTCTTCTCTTCTTCTCTTCTTCTTTTCTTCTTCTTCTTCTTCTTCTTCTTCTTCTTCTTCTTCTTCTTCTTCTTCTTCTCGCCCCTCATCTCCTCCCTCGCCTCTTCCCCTCTGCCTCCTCCTCCTCCTTCTCTTACTGCTTCTCCTCCTCCTCTTCCTCCTCCCTTACCTCTTCCTCCTCCTCCCTTCTTCTTTTTCTCTTCTTCTTCCTCCTCCTTCTTTTTCTCCCCCTCCTCCTCACCACAACATCGACGTCTAACAATACACCATTGCCGCCAAAAGGCAACATAACACACAACACACCACACCGCACACCACACCACACCACACACACACACCACCACACCACACCACACCACACCACACCACACCACACCACACAACACAACACAACACAACACACACAACGCTGCAACACACTACAATACAGTACATTACAACTAACTCTGTGTTACCGGTATGTAATGCTCACAGAGAGAGAGAGAGAGAGAGAGAGAGAGAGAGAGAGAGAGAGAGAGCGAGAGAGAGAGAGAGAGAGAGAGAGAGAGAGAGTTATTGAACGGAATGTTTCGCTGACAAGGCAGAAGACAGAAACTTCGATCAATGAGTTGATGACAGTATGTTTTTTTTCTTTTTTTTCTTTTTCTTTTCTTTTTTCCCCTTCTCTCTTTCTTTTGCTTCTTTCTTTTCTTTTTTTTTTTTTTTGCCAGTTATTTTTTAACATAAAGCTGGAGAGTAGGTGCGATAAGATTTTTTTATCTGTCGTCAGGTGTAGGTAAATGTGCTTGAAGGAAAATTGGTAAATGTTTTGTTCATCCAAAACACACACACACACACACACACACACACACACACACACACACACACACACACACACACACACACACACACACACACACACACACACAGAGAGAGAGAGAGAGAGAGATGAGAGAGAGAGAGAGAGAGAGAGAGGAAACAAACAGACAAGAAAATGCTGAGCGTGAAATGAAGGTATCTTAAGAATCTTACTTCTGCATTTTCACAGAATCTTTGGAACAGATGAAGGTCATTATCAGCAACAACAGCAGCAGCAGCAACGAGAGAATCTCCCCCTCCTCCTCCTCCTCGTTGTTGTCTTCGTCATCATCGTCGTCGTCATCAACAACGAATGACATTAACTAGAGCAACAGCAACAGGACCAAACCTGTTTACACTGTTTCAGATTCGCAAAGAAAACAGAGAGCGACGCCCGAGAAAGCTGTTTCAGTTTGTTTCTGAAGGACAGAATTTTGACAGGATACTATGCTCTGCAGACTTTAAGGTGACTGTCAGAAAGAGAGAGAGAGAGAGAGAGAGAGAGAGAGAGAGAGAGAGAGAGAGAGAGAGAGAGAGAGAGAGAGACGAACAGACAGAAAAAAAGAAAGAGTGATCCACACACACACACACACACACACACACACACACACACACACACACACACACACACTTGTTTATACTGTTACGACCATTTGACATTTTCGTTTTCGTATCTCCGGTCTAGCAGACTTTCACATAATATGGATAGACATTAAAAATGAGGAGTATACTCTCATGTGTTCATCCCAGGATGTTTCTGATTCCAGTGCAAAGAAGAGGAGGAAGATTCAACATGCCGGACCAAGTGTATAGGCGCCCTCTAGTGAGCTGCTGGATTTATCAAAAGACTAACGCCCAGACAACCTAAAACACAGAACACAGAGGAAGCGAGTCCAGAAGAACACAAGTCTAGCAACGGCAGCTGCTGCGACAGAATCGACGACAGCAGCAACAGCAGCAGGAAAAGCGGCTCTTGTACGGCAACCCATCTCAACCACCCGCAAACAAACGATCCACTTTGGTTCTTTCTTCGAGGGCAGACAAACAGTTCCATGCCAGGCAAGTGGACGAGATTCTGTCCCACCAGACTTCGCTCCTTAGAAGCCATGGCCAGGGAACTGCATCACATCCTCCCCCAGATCGACGTCACCGACTACAGCAGTGACGTCATCACCGACGTCCACAACAGCAGCATCAACTGCTCTCCCCACCCCCGGACCGGCTGAAACGTGCCTTTCTTCAGCACGTCCTTCCCCCTCCTCGATGTGGTCTCGCCCTCCCCGACCTCATCTCCCACCCCGACGGACTCGTCCACCCCTTCCTCCAAGACGCCGGGGAAAGCGTGGTGCTCGGGGCATTACGACTTCGTGGCCAAGATCATCCTGCTGGGGGACTTCGGGGTGGGCAAAAGCACCCTGCTCAACACCCTGGGTAGCGTGAAGGACCTCAGCTGGTGTCGGTGTCGGGATTTCAGGGCGAACGAGTACGTGGAGCTGGAGTGTTTGAAGAACGAGAAGAAGGTCCTGATACGAATCATGGACACAGGGGGTGAGTCTTCTGTGGCTGGGCGGTGGTGGGGGTGGAGGATGGGGGTGTGGGGTGGAGGAGGGAAGAGGGATATGAGATGGGGGTGGGGGGTGTGTGGATGGGATGGGGGCTAGAGGGTTAAGAGATCCAGGTGGTATGACTGGTTGTTTGGACAGCTGTCCTGTCGGCACGAATCTCTCCAGGACAAGTTGCTCTCGGGCCAAAGTCTGTGGCAATGTCAAGTTGACTGCTTGGTTGCTTAAATGACACGTAGCGTATTCGTGATCTATTTATTGACTGTTGACTGCTTGAATGACACGTAGCATATTTATGATCTATTTATTGACTTTTGACTGCTTAAATAACACGTTGCGTATTTATCATCTCTTCATACCAAAGGGAGTTTTGAATTCTGAGAAAACGACGACAAGAGTGTAAAATATTGCGTAACTGTCATTACGACAGTTAGAACAAAAAAGAAAATGAAGAGAGAGAGAGAGAGAGAGAGAGAGAGAGAGAGAGAGAGAGAGAGAGACAGAGACAGAGAGAGAGAGAGAGAGAGATTCTTCATCGTCGCGTCAAGGCTCTCAATGAAAGTGTGTATAAACATATGAAATAGAAGCATCAATAAAGTTCATATCACATAATGAACAAAATACGAATCGCAATAAACGTATTCAAGAAATGCAATTTCCCAACATTTAAGAATTCTGTACAGACAATGGGAAAGTTTTGACAGCATCACCATATGTAGATGACGAGAATAACAATTATTTCAACAGAAATGGTGGTCTTTAATACTTAAGCTGTATAAATTTTCACAAAAACGCTCATGGGTTTTGATGACAAAACAACAAAAGCGTATTTCGGTTTTCTGTGTAGAGGACAAACCAGTTATTCTCTATTGTTTGATGTCTGCAATCATGGAAGCTAATACAGCTATATTCCTGCTTTACATTTGTGACACGTTTTAACTGCAAGTCTATGTATAAAATCAAGGAAGGCTGCAATACAAATTATCCTGAGACCTGTTACTATTGCGAATACAGTCTGACAAACACGATTT